>JAQIWX010000127.1:0-25907 GCA_034696785.1 Lepidocyrtus cyaneus | reverse complement strand
TCATCTTTTGAGATAGGACAGAGAAGAAACGAAAACAAATTAAATCTTTTTGATTATTACTCGAACTTGTATTACTTATTTAGGTATTGGTCAAAATGATGATGATGATCAACATAATCATCATCATCATCATAATTTAAAATTAAAAACTGATTTAAAAGCAAATTTTCGTTTCTTCATCATAACTCCTTCTTCTTCTCGTTAGAATAATAAGAGCTAATCCCTCCAAGGGAATTCCACTTAATCTCGCTGTCAAATGCTAAAAAGGTTTTTCTACTTCTCTCTCTCTCTCTCTCTCTTTTAAATGTTAGGTAGAAATTATTAGAATTGCTTTTCCGTTCATTCGTTTCTTTCTGATGATGAGTTTTTCATAGTGTTCCAATTGCTCGGCCCAATGTCCATAATTTGTTATTATATCAAAAGCAGCGAGAGATGAATAAGATTTTCAGAGAGGGATTGGCTTAAGACTCACAGACAAAGTTTTTTTAATACTTGGCTAATGGATTATGGTGAATCTCTTGTACGAGCGTTTTCAACCCTGAGAAACCTCAAGCGAGTTTTGCATTTTCAGCCTTGCTCACAGTTTGGGGCATGGAGGTAACAATAGTCAATAGATTTTCTTGATTCTATTTCAACCTGATTTTTTTTTGTTCGGGATGAGTATCGTCTTAAGAAGAGATTTTCACAACCAGATCGGATCTTATGCTCTCTACTAGGATGGCCGTAATGAAATGATGCGAATAATAAGGAGAAACGAATGAGCCTATTATATAACAAATGGGAAGACAATGAGACCTACTGAGACACTCGCTATCAAGATGGAGATGACCAGCATAAGTAAAAAAATATATTTCTTTCAGGATACTTAAGTAAAATGACCACGATTATGATTGTGATGAGGATGATTATAATTAAGATACAAATAAGAAGAAAGAGAAAAAAGAAATTAGGTTTAAGCATTGTTGGTCCTCTTTTTATCAAAAGATTCATTGATAAGACCCGATTGTTAGTTTGTTGTTGTCCTTTTAGTAATCGTCATCATCGTATGGTTATGTCATTGGAGTTAAATATGGGAATGGATAAAAAATATGTGTTTGCTCATGTTCCTTTTTTGTTGTTGTAAATGGAAGGTAAGATACAATACAATACAGCTCAAACGGCCGCCGATAAAAGGGAAGGATGACGATGGGACAAAACAAAATCAAATAACAGATTCGTTTGATTCAGAGAGAAAATTATGTTGTGCTCAAAGGATCCAGGCCAGCCCCTTTTTCTTCGACGCTTATCGTCATATTCATATTAATAAACTATCATCTTCATAAGTCCATAAGGCTATATCGCTATATGACTTCGTTTTGTGTCCGCCTTTCCTTGTGTATTTTAAAGTGATATTAAATATGTTCGGGTACATTTCTTGGAGAGGAATGGATGGTTCTTGAAATTGGGATGTGATTGAGTCAAGTTAATTTAATCCCATTTCATTTCAATCTGTTTCATTTTGTCTTACGGCTTTGGCTATCTTAATGTGTGATATGTGTGGTGTTGGGTAGGTAAATGCTCAACCTTTTACATCCTTCTTCAATTTAGGAGGATTTTCTCTGCGTAACATTATTATGTCATTTGTTCATCATCATCATTATCCTTTTCTACTACGAAATAAAAAACGACGATGCAAGCCCATTTTTTCTACTTGAATCTTTCTTTCTTGAGTGGGGAAACCGAACCAACTAATTTATGATTTGAGTGGCTCATCTCTTCCAAGCTGTCCATTTCAACATTGGAGGAATCTGTAGGGTAGGGCGCAAAAAATTAAAATGTGTCCATGTGAGAGCAGTGAACAACAAGTAACAAAATTACGACGGAGACAACTGCATTGTCTCAATTTAGTTCTTAACATGGAAATTACAGTTTATAGTGGCAGCCTGTAATAGATTAGGAGGGGGATGGGAGGGTAGAGAAAAACTTCAATTTTTTTAAAGTGTTAAGAAGAAAGTGTGCTTGCCCATCAAGAACCGGGATTATTAAGGTTAATGAATTCCCTATCCTGCATCTCTCTCTACTCATCCTTCTAATATGTCACATGTTTATTGCTAGGAAGATTTTTTTAAACTTAAACCAAAAAAAATTACATCTTAATTTTTCCCATATTATCGTCCCACACTCTTGTTACCCCAAACCGGGGAATCAGTATATCACCAATGAACATTTTGTTTCTTGCTATCCAAACCCAATCTCCTTTTCCCTTTCAAGTAAAAAACATCAAGTTCGAGTATTTTTCTCGTACCAGTGTCCAATATGTGATTGTGTGACACATTAGATTTTAATCTCTTCAAATATATTACGGCTTCACAGATAAATACCTATTTTCTTTCTGCCAGCCAACCAACCAACCAAATCTAAACAAATCCAAAAGGTTGAGTTGAGAAAACTGATATTTTTTTTTTGTTTCAGGCATACTCACTTTTTCTTGAAAGATGACAACAAATCCAAATGTTATAAAACCAGGACGGGCAAAAACACATAAAATACCGAACAAAGAGTAAAATATGTGACGATGCTTAATAGTTCGTCCACCGCTGTTAGTTGGACTGCTGGACCAACGCATGTTTGTACATACATACTTATTTATACCCTTTGAATATGGACATACGATATTTTTTATAATAGTTTTCTTGTTCTTTTGAGCCTTGAGAAAAAAGAAAATCTTCTTTTGTTGCAGTTACGTTGCTTTTGCTCATCCCTGTCGGGATCGAGGTAAAATTATGCCGTAGGCGGATAGCGCAGAATAAGTCATTCCCATAAAGAAGACGAGGAGGAAAAGGCTTTCGACATTTATATACTTTATAGATGTGAGATGTGATGCGGAGTCAAAAAGTTTATGAAAATGATGGGATGCGCTTGTGTTTTCCATCCCCTAACTCATTCCCTTAACAAACAACACGTTCTCTCGAGGAAGTCATCATCATCAACCCCATCACATCATCATCCTCCTTCCCTATAACCATCATCAACATCAAAGGAAGAGTTTCTCAAGGAGATAAAAAAAATCACTCCTCCTGATGGAAAAAAGTATTCATCCAAGTCAAATCTCATGCGTTGACCATTTGGCCAAGTCAAAGCTTCTCCAATTTACCTTTCCGAAGCTCTTTACATTTATTTATGAACTTCATAAAAAACTCCACTTGAGAGTAAACAAACAAGTGTTTGTAATTTACTATATTCAATTAGTCCATTCCACATTTTAATTTTTTTCAATGGATTTTGGCAGCGAAGGAAGCAATATCCAATTTTCAATAATATAATGAAGAAGATGATGATTAAGAGATTTTCCTAATAAGAAAGAAAAAAAATACGGAGATGGGAGACCGATGGCTAAACGCCTGATTGGTTTACTTCTGCAGCTTTGTTAGGGGAGAACATTCATTCAAGTCAAAGACGAAGATATTTTATGACTTTTCACTGCACTGTAAAAAGTGGAAGATGAAAAAACAAACAGTTTTTCACTTAACATTTCGCTCCCTTCTTTACTAATCGTCCTAAATCCTGACAGAGAGTGACTGACAAGAGTCAAGTTTCATGAAAAGTCTCTGAAGTGGGGAAAAACTGGAAACATTATAAAAATATTGTTCCTTGTTTTATTCTATCCGCTTGGGTAAAGCACCAGAGACCAGACGAGTACATAGTACTTGACTCACACTTACTTTTGAAAAAAACTTGAATAATATAAAAAGTGATTTTGTTGGTTTTAGCACAGTTAAATGTTCCCACTTGCTTGAATGTAAATTTTTGTAAGAAGTTGAAACTGTTCTTGTGAGTTTTAGTATTGAAACCTGTCTGTTTTTAATACTTTGCTGGGCTTAATGGTAGTCCCTTGTCGAACATGAGATGTGTGGAAGTGATCATGGCTGAAATATGAGGAGAGCCACATGAGAATCACGTACGCGGTACGTACCCCACCACCACCACATCACATCCATCAGAGAAGGGGTTGACTTATTAGCTAAAGTCATATCACATATCTCCAATAATATCGTATGCAGACAGGATTTCCATAGCCATAATAAAGAAAAAATGAACAGGACTTGTTGTCCAGTCCAAGGAGGTAATCGGTATCGGTACAATACCGACGTTTTTTTGAAGGAGCAGTAAAAAAGGCAAGCAGAGAATGTGAGAAAAAGATGATGATGAAGAGAGAGATGGGCTGATGGATGGATCCTTTCATTCATCCTTTTGTTCCATCATCGGATGAGGATGATTGTGATTTGGATTGGATCGTTGATGATGATGACGATGACTAACAAGATGATCAAGCAAAACAATAAAGAAAAAACGAAGACCGATAATATGTTAGCTCCATGTGTGCCCCTACAAAAGATGAGTTTTCCTTTGTAGCAAGAAGGAATACAAAAGAGAACAAACGAGGAGAAAAGCTTATGAGGAAGATTGGAATGGCGATTAGGAGGAAACCAAAAGGGTGTCTAATTAATTGGATTCGATTTGATCGTAATAGGACACACATAGGTATAGAGAGAGATGGATCGGACTACGGAGTTGGAGAAAAAATACTCGGGTGGGGTATGATGAGGCAAAGTTTTATTTTCGGTGTGGAAGGCGATGAAGATGGAGTGGGGAGAGGGCCCATTATAACTAACAATGTTTGGTTGTCATCATGATCACGATGATGATGCTGATCAGGGAAGGATTTGTAGTTGGGTTGTTAGGTATGCTCTCTTCTGGCATCCAGCAAGAAGACACAATGAGATGGAATCTCATCGGCTCTGTGAAATATGCGAGTGGAATGAATTCCAACTTCCAACCGGCCATAAATCTTGATTCAATCCATCTTTCTTGTTCCATTCATTGAGGAAGGAGAAGGGGTGAGGTGAGCGTAAGATCAAATGAAGAAGCAGAAAGAACAGAGGGTAGGGGATGATGCTTATTCCTGATAGATACAGTGGTATATGGCACGCTGCACTATTGTTACATAATATGAGCAGAGCAACCTTTATAATGTGAATACATGGACCGTCTAAGTAAAAATAGGAAAGAATTTTTGACGGAGGAAGAACAAGAGCTGAAGAAGTGGATAAATTCCTACGATACATTCCAAACCTCGGAGTGAAGTCCTTTTTCTCCCTATCCACATGGGCCAAAAATTGGAGGAATTTTTCCAAGTTGTAGTGCGTTTTGTTAAATTAGCTGATGTACAAATAGTTCTCATGTTTAAGTCAAATAGTCATCAATAGGTATGTAATAGTAATATGTGTCAAAAGAATTGTAAAAAATCACAATTAACCCAGTTTTGTAAGATTACATGTATTTCTTCAAATGCAAATTTCAGTACTAAATCAGGTGGATCGATTCTAAAATAGCACGTTGTTATAAGGTTCAAATATCAATATGTGGTAAAGTGTTCAGTATAGAGCATTATCAAAAGTGGCAAGATTAAGTTCGAATACGGATGATATTACTTCAAAGACTCTTGTCCCTGCTGAGTGTGTTGTAAAGACTGTAAAGTACCTCTTTATCGTGACTCACTTTGTTTTTTTCTTTGCCACAACCATCCCATATCTCTCCCCCTCTCGAGCGCTATTTTTCAAGCGACTTTTATTTTCGCTACGAGAACTACTATTACGACAAGTGATTGGAGAATGAGAGACAAGATCTGCGAAAGAGCAAGCAAAAACAACCCGACAAAATCTCGTATCAACAAAACAACGAGACTCTTTAACCCTTTTCCCTTTTATTACCTACAAGAAAAAAATTATTATTTCTTTCTTGAGAAGAGTTCCGCTATCGGAGAAGTTGCAGAGAGTGCTCTCGCTCTCTTCCCGGCACTGTGTGGCCTAGCAAGCTAAAGCTATAAGCGTTACTTTATCAAAGTATACAAAAATATGTTGAGTGTTTTCCATCCTCTCCGCTTCAGCTTCATCTCATGTTTCGTTTTTTTTCTATTTCGCTGGCATTGCCATAACCATTACCCCACGAAGCCTACATATTAGCACAATGGGCCATTCAATTCCGCTTATCGGCAATCAGCGCTTTTTTCTATTCTGTCAAGACCATTTTGCAAAGTGATAACTTGATTTTCCTTCGCATCGTCTCGATCCTCAGAGATTCTTTTTGTGTTTTTTTGTGGGTATTGTTTACGTGTGAAAACTGTTTAGCCAACAAAGTAATTCATGATGATGATAACGATGCTAGACCATGCTTAGCTGATGCAATAAAGCAAGGGGGTAGAAAAAACTCCAAAAAGGGGGATGAAACTGATAGCCGATTGTCATTGAAATTTATTAGTCCTCATGAACAATAATGTACACCAAAAATGTCAACTTGAACTTCCTCCAACGATAAATATTCTGCTCTAAACACTGTTAACACTGCCATCATCCTAAACAATGTATCCTTAACCCCAAACCATAATTTTCTTTGAAAAAAAGTTTATATTCAGTTGAGATAAAAAATATATATATTAACCCCTTCCATACCATACCACGTTTTTGCTCAACTCCCCTCATCCTCTCAGCGCAACCAACAGACATCATCATCATCGTCACCAGCCCCCATACATTATATTTTTCTGACTTTTTCAAACTTTAAACTTAAACTTGTACGCTGAAAGCACGCCCATCTTCGTGCCTCTCCGGCCTGGCATGAAGCGAATGGAGTGCATGTACAAGTCGTTTTTGTTCCTTCGCCGTCGTGACGATTACGATGATGATGTTTTGTAGAGAAAGAGAAAAAATTGGGATTTAATGAGCTTTAATTATAATTGACTATTCTATAATACTCCTGTAATTTTTCTCTCTCGTACGTACGTAGGGAAATGAGCCTGCAGAGAGTTTCTTTCTCGTGGTGGTGGTGGAAGTGGTGCTTGCGATTACGTGCACGCGATATGAACTGCGAATAAACTTGTATGCAAGTTCATGTCATGACGGATTGTGAATTTTATATACATACAAAAAAGCGTTCCAGCAATATCCATAAAAAATTAAACTTTTTGGTTTCTCTAATATACTTACACATACAATGCAGGTAAACAATTCGACATTATTATTTATAAATAAATTATGTATTGTGCCTGCAGTTAGTGTAATGATAAGACAAAACATGCATTTTTATTTTCCAACTTGTCCATATTATGGCACGCAAAACTAGTGAAATTGTTATTGAATCCCTATAATAAATACATATTAGTATCTAGTTTTCCGTATCCAACCACGAGAAAATAATGTGGAAACCAAAGCCAAATAAAAAAAAACTTCTTGTTGAAGCCGAGCCAACATGAACTCTCTTCAAAATAATGACGGATCCTTGATGAATGTTTAACTTAGCTTGCGAATCTTACTAAACACCAAAAATTAAGTAACAATGTAAATAGCAGGCATGTATCCTGATGTAAAAATATAATTATGAGAACGATTTTGTTTTTGCAAATAGATAGATACTTATAGTATGTTCCATAGCCATAGCCCTATTGATAGAAACAATTTAATTAGAAAAAACTGGAATAAAAAATGATGATGGAACTGACAGGGACACTGTTCCTGGCTTATATTTACTAATCCTTTTCTCTCCAAAATATATATTAATTCCTTTTTTGTTCCGTGTAATTTATCAAACGTGTCATGTACATGAAAGGCGAGTTTTTTGGACTACTTTCCCTTTCTCTACTTAAACTTCATTGTTTTTAGCTCCTCTTCTCCCCACCAAATGAAATTAATAAACTTTATTTTGTGCAAAATTGACTGCTATATATGGTGGTGTTGATGGTTTGGGAACTCCGGATGTTCCGTCTTTTATCTTCTTCCAGTGGAATAATGAACTCATTTAATTTTCAACTTTCATCTCACTCCCCATTTCTCTCTCTTCTCTTTTTTAATTCATCTTTTTTGGCTTCTCCCTACTTTACTTATTAAACTACCTAGTCATTAGCAGGATCATCATCATCACATCAGCATCGTCGTAATCATGGTGGTGGTGATGATCAGGGGCAGGAGTGAAACTCATCAACATTGCCATTTCCCCATCACCATCATCATTCAAACTGCCATTTAATAATGACGCTGTATAAATATATACCCATACAAAGCCATATCATGTTGATGGCGATGATGATCATGATCATCCTGATGAAAATCAGCCACGACTAAAGAGTGTAAGAGGCACCAAGCCATGGATCCGTTTCCGGCTTCACTCTAGGCAAAAATATTGGAAACTAATTAATTCTGAATGAAAGTAAATACTCCGCTCCTGCTCTTGACGATGATGAGGAAGCTAAAATGATGATGATGTTGATGGCGGTGGTGTGGTGGGTGCTAATAACACCGAAAGACAAGAGGAGCGGGGCAATAAACCAATGACTATTCCCATATATAAAATAGGTATATGTACATTCATCGTTCTTAAACTCATACGGGGAAACTCAACTTGCGAAGTGAAGTGGGCGGCAGGCGGCTAAATAACTAACTTTTAAGAGAATTGACTCCGAGAGGAAAACATTACTTGGTGGATGGATCGGCGGATCATGATGTGATGATGGAGACTTCACTCGCACTCTTTCTCATTTACCTAATATCGAATTGAACATATGGGGGAGGTTGGATAATCAACCGCTGTAAGGTATATAAAAACATTACTGCGTAGTAGGTACATACGTAAGTAGTATTATGCATGCATTAGTAGATGAACATGAGACAAAAGTACGATATATAGTAATTATTATACTTTCCATCACCACCGCCTCCACCACTTATCAACTTATAAAGGAAATTAAAATTGAATCCCGGTTATGACATGCATGCATGCTCATGGTAATAGAGTCATGATGAAGAAGACATATGGGAAACAAACGGAGCTTTATTGGTAAAGTGAAAATTAGTAAACTCATTTTACTAATTTCACATTTAGCCTATTTTTTAGGCAATGATTTTGCTATGTAATATATGCGTTAGGCTTAGGATATATGGTCATGCCTGATAATATGGTTGGTTATGTGATGATGACGAGGAAGGAGAAAGAAGAAAGGAAATAGGCGATACGAACCAAGCTCGGAAAACATATTATGCAAGGAGCATGTTTTTATCGGAGAGTGAGTGGTTCCGCATGGCTCTAGGCTCACTTCAAGTCTCTCTCCTAAAATTTCATCAAATCTCTCCCATTCAGGTTTTAACTAAACCTTATTAGCCTGCCGAAAACAAAAGGATCAGTGTTGGACACGCATGCATCTCCCAGATTCAAATTAATTTCGGGAATAGAGAGCCCCCCAAACACACAAATAACATGGGGAACGGGAACATCACAATCACAATAAGAGCGTAGCGTAGATATATTACTACTACCATGTAGGGTTCACCTGAGGGACTAAAAACTACAATTTCATTTTACGTGCTTCTTCCTCCAAATTTTCACAGTGAAACAGTGAACAGGTCTGGGGAAGTAATAATAAAATGAATGAGTTCACAGTAATTCGTAATGAATTCATTATAAATATAACACGATGATGTCCCCTTCCATGTCCTTTTCAACTCTGGGAGAAGATAAACTAAAGATGGATTATTATTATTCTCTGTACGACACCCTCCTCCTTTTCGTCATACTCATGACTCACTATTAATACTACCAAGTCCAAGCAGGAGGATGGATGGAGGAAGAATGTTTTAGAAAATTGAATTCGGAGTGACTGCCACAAAAGCCGACTCCACTACTGGCATCCATGGCTTGGAATCCCACTGAATTTCAGCTCATCCATTATCCCATCCTAATATCCAGCGATCCAGCTAGGGACCTACCTACATAGCCTTAGCAAAGCCATCCACTGTGACGACGAGATCTGAGTGAGCCTAGCCTGAGACAAAGGGAACGGCAAGTGATAAAGCATGTAAAAAGAAAAGAGTTTTTAGTCCCCTTTTTCCTTGATGAGGAATGGTGAGGAGGAGGATGATGATGATGCTCAAGTCCTTTTGTGTCCTTCTCATCATCATCATCCCTCTACTCTGTGAATGATTACGTATATACCATACGTACATAGCTCTAGACGGTGCGGTGGTTTTCGGATAATAACAGAAGCCTTCATAAAGACGGAAAGAACAAGAGAGAGGAGGAAAAGAGCGAGTTAGAGCCGATGTTGACGATGATGATGATGACAATGATATGATATTAGCCGTGCGGCATACATACATCTCCTCTAGCAAATGAAATAATTGAGCGTCACCATTTATCTCGTTCTGCCAGGGATTGTTGTTCACTAATGAATTCATTAGCTATTAAACCGTCGAGAAAATAAATTGAAAAGATCTGCGAGCTGCCATTTCCATGCAGCCATCATCAGTGTGTAAGACAAAACGAGCTTTTAATATATTCCGCATGTCCATACCTATATCTCATCCCCCTATACGGTTAAAAAAACTTATTAAAATATTATCATATCTCACTAAAATTCCTTCCTCATTTTTACCTATCCACCTTATGTTCAATTTCTCTAGAGCTCTACCACCACCACCATCATATCATCATATCATTCATTTCATAGTCTTTCATAAACGAAAAAATTCTTTTTGCGGGCCGGGGACACTTTTCTCTCCAACTCTTCATTCCCATATCATATCATATCACAATATATAATAATATCATCAGCCTATCCTCAAAAGCTCCAGATGATGATACGAGATGGGATGCCAGGAACAAGGGATGAATGAATTCATTAATTTCCCTTTGTATTCCGAAATAATTAAGCTGCTCCAAAGAGAGAGAAGGAAAAAAGAAGTTATTAATACTGGCTGACCGGCCAGCACTGAAAAGTGAGCTCGAGCTCATAGCCTTGCCTGCTTGGAATAAGTAAAAGACGGAGCGAGACAACAGAGACGGGAGCAAAAAGGAAGGAGCTCCGATGGTGCGAGCATTATAGGAATATAATGAACTATACAAAATCAATTAAATTCAATAGAAGGAAAAGTGTCATATATCATCCAACAATATTGTCATTATCCTTTCCTCATCATCATTCATGATTAATTCATTAAGTATTCATTAATGAAAATGTTTTTACTCTCCCTATCACAAACATTCAATCAAGGGAGAAATACCAAAACCAAATGTTTTTATGATGATAATGATGATGATGATATATGACTCATATTAAATAGGAGCATCAGGACAGAGTCATCGCCAAGCGGCATAATTTCGTATTGTAATACAATTATAATTAGAATTCATAATAAAATGCTTGTCAGATAATATTCCTTTGAAGGAGGATATCAGCCCGCTCCGGTAGGAATAATAAATTCATTATTAGAAAATATATCTACCCAACACGAAAGTCTTAATCTTTGTATTAGTTCCACCTGGATCAACACAGTTAACAAAAGCCTAATCCAAATATAAAAGACATGAATGTTTTATGCAGATATCTAAAAGTAAAAGGCTGCTGGACAATTCATGAGAACCAAATCGGATTTGAAATTCAAGAAAATAAGGCAAAGAAAACGTGAATGTTCTGTCCAATGCGCCCATTCCCACCTACTTTTACAAGAAAAAATTCCCAAAGGAGATAGTGGCTATTAAATTACGGGATGGATGGATATTGACTATTCCATCCGCAGTTCTTTTCTTGTATTCCAGAAGAAAAAAACAATAATTAGGGGTTTGGATATTTTTACGATTATTATAGGGGAAAAGACCGGTTTCTCCCTTTTGGCATTTTTTCTAATAGTTTCTTTATTCCTTCAATCTGTTTGTGTATTGGCAGTTGGAAGACGTAAAATGCAACATGCAAGCAATACTGCAGCGTTCTCAGCAGTCAGAATAAAAAAGTCAGATAGACACAGTCACATACTCGTACAAAAAAGAGCCGGTCATGCAGAGCCACCGCACCATCATCACCACCGGGGAAACCAAAGACGAGCAAAGACAAACCAAACTGAATATGTCTCACTTTTCTCAGTTTTTTCCTTTTTTTGTCTTCTTTTTTCAAAGTTTTTTCAATTCGAACGGAGCAGAGCTAGAGGCTCCACAAGTCCACACCAGCTAAATGGAAGGTTTTCTCTGCACTGTCTTGCTACACGGCTACAACCGTGTGGTTTACCGTATATAGCTAATTTTCAAACGCTGAGCGTCTCAGCCCGTTCAAAGGTTTTTTTTTGTGTGTTCTTTTTCAAATCTTCAAGAAAAAAATGCCGACAATTTTTCGTTTGTTGTTTTCTTTCTATCATGTATAACCTGTCCGCTTACACCATATCATAAAGCATTTTGGTTATAAATATGTTATTTTCTGTAGTAAAACGTAATATGCATAATGGCTGAGGGAGGATTTATGTTTTTTGGGGAGGTAGGTAGATAGGAATAAGTATATGGTCATATCTTAGGACAGGAGGAGGAATCATTGAAAAAAAAAACTGTACAGTATTATTATTATATATCATCTTTAAAGAAAGGAATAGGAGGTGCACTACCCGTCATATATAACTGTTGGGGGAGAAAAATACGGATGAGCGGAGAGCCTTCATCGTCACGATGATTATTATGATTAAGCTTATGAGGATAATTTTGAAGGGAAACAAGTGAAACGAGCCAGCGTTCCCGATAAAAAAATTACCAAGGCTGTAATTATCCACACACAAATTATCATCAGCACTTTTTTCCCTCTTGGAGGACTCAGACTGCGGCTCATCCTCTTTTTTCCTTGATAAGAGAAAACTCAAAATCAGAAGAACAAGATTTTTCAACTTTTTCTGACAAAAAGCTTCACCCAAGCTCACATTATGAAATATGAACTAAGCGAGTTAGTCCACCAAAGAAATTACAATGATTTAGCAAAAACCAAAACCAACTCCGTTTGCTGGGTTGACATTGATCTATGTATTTTAGCGAAAGGTGATAATCACGGGTTTTTGGCTTTGATGGTAAAGGGAATGACACATTATGATTATGAATTATTCAGGTATTTCACAGAGAAAAGGAATCATTGGCTATAATTTTACTCTTCGCAAGTTTATGACTTGATTTAATTGCTGATAATGATATGGACGGGTTTCTCCACAAGAAAAGAGGGAATGAATGAATGATGATGATTTGGGGGATGGCAGAAGCAGCCAAGCAAGAGTCCAAGAAATTTTTATAGGTATTTTTTTGGCAGAAGCTCCCTCTCACATTCTTTCACCCTCGTGCATGTTGCATGATCTTAACTGATCATTAATGAAGAGGGAAGGAATGGATAATCTCCAAAATCTAGAAAATTCCACAATGCAAGCTCAATCCCCGACATTATCATATTCATTTTGAGTTTGATTGTTACTGGCTCGTCTTTTAACGAGAATCTGATTATTCAGACCACAGATTCACAGAGAAATGTATCATTGCGGCTGCAGCTGCTCATCTAAGAAAGTTGATATCTCTCTTTTTTCTCAGGATGATAACCGCATTGATAACGTCAAGCTTGTGACAACTATATTGCCTATTTTCTTCTGTTCGTGAAATAATGATGATAAAAAACTGCATAAGGCAGAGTGTAGGATTGTAGACTGTTCCCTCTTTTAACTTATGCATGCAGTCGTATAAATTACAGCAATAATAATAATACCAATATTGATCATTATGATCATCCTCCGCTTATTAAGAAAATGACAAAGAATAAGGCAAAAAGATGATTATTTAGATTAGGAGAATCGGTCAACTTTTTAAAGAAAATTCCAAGCAATTTCATACAAGTTTGGAGATGATCGTTGGTCAATTTGAGCCAGATCATGTTTATATATTCCTCGGCTCATCTCCAACATCTTCTAGAAAACCTCAGTCAGTTTTATATGATTTCGACATAACGATGATGATGATTGTAATGATATGATAGGAGTAATAAGATGATTGTTTTTGATGATTATTACTCCACCGAAGAGATGATCATATTCTGCTGCCTCTCGCTCAACTTGATCCTCATCATCATCCTCATATTCTGACGATATGATTATGATATGACTTGACTGGCCGCGTGGACCCAATAGCTATAAAAAAAGTAAAAATTCTCCCAGGCAAATGATATCCAATCCACTTTCCCAACAGATCATTACTAACCCCTCTCTAGTTTTTGTGGTGAAGGTGGGGACCATTATTTCCTCCGACTGTTTTTATTTTACCCCGCATTTACGGTGTTATTCCGTAGCTCCGAGATACCTTTTAATGTCTATAATTTGGCCCATCTATTTCATCGGACATGACGCCAAAGCCATGTCCCAAACCAACAGAAAATGAAGAGTAACATGCATGTGAACACGAATAATTTTAAATGGTTTTGTTTTGGTATGGTGGTGGAGGCAACGAAAAGGGTGAAATAAATGGAGTAAAAACTCTTTCTCCCCACTTTGGATTTATTTCTCCAAGAAAACCAAAGAAAAAGATGCTGGCTGGCCGAGAATAGGAGGAGAGAGCCATATTAAGTTAACATAAAAACGGGCATTATTATAACAGTTAAAAAGCGCATTATATTTGATGGAGGACGTAACAAGTGGAACTAGTTCAGACAGAGAGACTCACATCATATCAGAGCAATCCCCATCCCCACATACATAACAATAATGAGCGAAAATAATAGCCACAGTAAACAACCAACTCATTTTTGCTCCATTCTTTTAGAGAGTCCTATTCATATAAGTCCATATAAAAAGGGGATGATGATACTACTGATCATGATGATCATCATCAGGATGATCACATCACATCATCATATAATTCCATTTTAGCCCATAAATATTTTGAATCCCTGGTTAAACTTGAAAAAACAAGTGAAGGCTGAAGGTATTTTACATCGTTACAGACTGACCTTAAGGTGTTTTAGGACTTAATAATAGGTCATAATGTAAGCTACAAATCCTCCCCGGCTCCAAGCAATTCGACAGCTGTGATGAGATAACACTTTTCCCCGTCTTTTTCCTTCCCTCTTCCTTCTTGCGAGTGATAGCCGTAGTAAAGTTGCTTGAGCCAAAAGAGCTTAACCTTACTTTTAAAAAGAGACCTCGATTTTTATTTTGCTTCACCGAGTTTTTTTTATCCCTTCACCATTTTCACTAGCGATTTCTTTTTCTTCAGAGGAGATCAAGAAACATAAGCTTAGATGCTCTATCCTTATCCAGATCTTCTGCGTAAAATGTTGTTGTGTAAGCCGTTTATTGTGAATTTATTTACGGGATTGTTGGATTTGAGATGGGCTTTTAGCAAGGTTGTTTTTAGAGTTTCAGACAGGGAGGCTCACTCGTGGAATCATGGGAGGATTTTTTTTTGTCCGAAAAGCTTAAGATTCGTCATTTCACAATTTATTTCGTTAAGCACTTGATGATATTCTTCCAAATCCAGACTGTATCATTAGAAGATCCTCATTCAGAGGACCAAGCTAGCAATTAAAACGTTTTTTTCTAATCTTAGAACTTAAAAAAAGATTTCCCCATTTATGTTTTCCTCACGTTTGTTAGCTCGCCGGCACCGATATAATCACTTTCGGTACATCCTACTTAATATCAGGGAGGCTGAGCCTTGAGACGTGAATGCTTTTTTAACTGGGAAATATTAGTAATTGAATGGACGTTGAAAAGGATAAAGCACAGGAGGAGATGAGAGAATGGCGAATGGGTGGTTTAATTGCAGGGGCGAGCCTGAGACGGAGATTTTATGGGAACCGAGCGATAAAATGTTAAACCTTCTCATGTAATTCACTTTCGCTAAAAGATATTCCAGACAACGAAATACGTTTGAAAACGGAAAAATACTCACTCAGTACTGATTGCGAGTTTCGTCTTATCACAAAACTCTGGAAAAATTAACCAGAAATAATCATTACAAATGAAAGGATCAATAAATATTGCACAACAAGTCGAAGTCAATACTGAAAGAGGCTCAATAAATTATTCAAGATGACACGTCCAAAACTTCCCCATAATATCAATACGGCATAGCATTTGACATGTTTGGAACTTTAATTCAACCCAACTGCCTATCAAAGTCTGCTACTGTCATCTCATCTATATTTTTTTCTTTTAAAAACTCTCTTAAAATGCTCTAAATAAAAGATCAAACAAAACAAAAGTTTTAAGCCACAACCCCGACATTCCCCAAAGACGCAACTGTACTGTCATGAATCAAACCACGATACATATAAATACGAGAACGAATTCCATCCCGAACATGACGAGTTTGATGACGATGTCTACCAGCCCTGTTTAACGTTTAATCACCTCACGACTCTCGACAGAGTGTATATAGTTTAGAACCAATTTTAATGACTTACGGTCCCCTTTAAAAATTGTGACCTGGCTGGCCTTGCAAACGAAAAATGTATCTGGCATGGCGGAGCAAAAATGTGTTCATGTAAAATATTAATGAGATGTCGAGTATCGAGCAAGGTACAAAAAAGTAAAGAACTTTATTTTAGTAAAGTTGAGTTCGCTGAGACTCCTTAAGTAGAGTCACGAAGATTTGATGACATTCCGCCTTCTGAAAATCAGCTCGCTGTTGACTAGTTGACTTGATCAATGGTAAAAATCCCGATACAGAAAAGATTAATCGGTCAGTATTAAAGCTGCTGAGAAATGGGCATGATGGATTTTTTTTTGTATATTCCCTTTCAACTATCGTCAACCGAAGTCTAACCTCAATCTAGAGCTTGATCAATAATTAGCAGAGAAATGAGGCAAGAATCTGTTGAGTGTACCGCAAATGAGCAGATATATCCCACTCGATCGAGCTTTTATTCATTCGTTATTCAGGATGGATGGTTTTTTTTTGGTCGGTAAAACTGATTGATACAGTTGGCAAGAGCGTGCTCAAGCTCGATGCTCGCTAGTCAACTGACAATGACGCCTTAATCAGGGGGAACAATCATCCTCATCATTACAGTAAGTTAGTGCGGTAACGAAGAACGAAACGACATCAGCACAAAACTCTCAAGAGGATCGAGTCAAGTCTTTAATGAATTGAGTAAAGGAAAACAACGATGGAATAGGGGGATGATATTGCATTGAGTGGTCGGTAGAGTATGTGCTTATGATGAAACTGCAACGAATGAGAATGAATTGCATCTTGTAGGAAATCTCTCTATTATTGGCAAATGAATACAAATGGCCACATAATGAATACAAATCGGTGGAAGCTCATTTGTCTTCCCCTTTGCAGTAAAGATCATCGTGATCAGCATCAGCACATCAATATCCTTTCGGAATCTAAAAGATGGATTGTTTTGATCGTAACGTTCAATACACGTTACAGTCACATACTTATGCACACTTTCCGATATTGGGTAGAATACATTTCTGTGGAATCTACACATTAATATTAATGCATAAAATAAAATAAAGTTATGTCGGTGTTAAAATTTATTTACAGATTAAATAGGACTGAGAGGTGACATAAAAGTCTTTACTAAAACCATTGCGCAGTACCAAATGAATAGTTAACGCGTTTTCAAGCGAGACAAATCCAAACCTTAATTTTTAACATAGAAAGACAGGAGACCATTAATTAATCCATTTCTTCTATAAATAAGTTAATTAACCGATGTCGGCACATTTTATTATAAAATAATTAATTTCTATCCAAATACTGCGTGGTAAGAATTACTTACGTAGGTAGTATGTAAGTAAATACCTATAGTTAACTATATTTTGAATCAACATGGAGAACTGCCAATTTCTAGGAGTAAAGACGAGAGAGAGGTATGAAGCAGTACAACGGACTGTTATCTACTGCTTAGGATTAAGCAACGCCTTTTTTTTAGCATGAATGAAAATTTCCACACTTAATGACTAATTTCTAGTGGGCCTAATGAAACGATTTATTTTTGTGATAATAAAAGTAGCAAGTTTAATTAACTCAAAATATTGTGTTCAAACTAAATTAGCAACAGAGTGGAATTTTAATAACTTGGTAATTTAAACTATACGAGGTCATTGATTTACGTACATGTGTCTAAAATTGACATCGTATTGGCGAGGCAAGAATTATAAATTATAATTTTTGATTTACAGCAGCCAATAATCAATCCAAATTCAGTCCCCATTTACTTCCCACATTTTTATGTGACGCAAGTTCACACAGTAAAATTATAAAATTAACTTCTCCAACTGTCACATACTATATTACGGGTCTCTTTAAATCTATTTGAAATTATGGAAGCGCAAAAATACTGAGGCATAGTAAATTACGAGGTGGCTCAATTTTTATCGCTAAACTTGCTTACTCACATCAGCCAAAATCCCATCCCTCCATTTTACGCTTGCCAGAAACATACATAATTTTATCACTGAAATATGGTCACCCTCATACATTTTGTGACGATGATTTTTTTAAACATCAACAACACAATAAAGTCAATTAAGCCATTTTTCTGCACGTATAAATCTTGCCCTCTCCATTCCTCGTTGATTAGGCTATATATGTTGGATAGTTTTTTTACGGGGGAATATAAAAAAGAGTGGAGCTCGTTAAGAGCTCACAATGGAATGCTGCTGGCAAATGCATTACATACTTTCCTATTCCATTATTACTGTTCTTGCCCGATATATGTTGTGCCCTGCATAATATGTATGTTTCAATCATTGTACTACATTGTTGAGTTTTTTCCCCTGAGTCTCCAATTGGAATTAGAAAAGATTATATCAGACAATTTTAATCAGTTTGACGGAATTAGATATGTTTGACAGATGATGGTCATCTCATCGTCATCAGCATAATGAAATTATTGAATGGGTCTTGCACGTTTTTGGGAGGACTACCAAAAAAATCGTAACTTGTTTCTTTTTCTCTACCATGTGTATGGTTAGTTAGCAGCACGACGACGCTGCAGTGACGGTGGTGGCGGTGGTAGTGGCATTTATCATCTATTGTTAGTAATTTCAGGAGTAAATTAAGTATTGAATGCTTAAATTAACTATTTTAATGAGGTGAAGTATTTTTTTGGATTGATTGAGAAAAATGAAATGGCTTGGCTTGGTTCAGACCAGCCTTAGGGTAAAAAATCCAAGCTTGAATCTTATCCTACGTTAAGAAGCATCAGAGGTTTTGTTATTACTATTTTTTCAGTATTTGTAAAATACTGATTGGAGAAGGTGGGTGATTCTGATGTTGATCTTCCTCGAAGAATAAGATGACATGGAAAATAACCCATCCTAATTGAAAAGCTTTTATTTCTCTGATTGTTTGGTCCATGCCCAAGACAAAGTCAATATATGCTTGCTTAAGCTACAAAAGAAAAGGAGAGGGACAAGGATATAAACGAACTACTCCTATTAATTTATGAATGCACAAGAGAGAGAACAAAAATGATTACAATATTTTGGTATGGACGGATTTTGTCAGATGATTACGTAATATTGTTGCACTCCCAGGAATAAAGTGGGGACTCGTTAGTTGAAAAAAAAACACATCAAAGCTTAGACAATTTGCTCAAGGACACGTTTTAGCAGAGTCAGCGTGAGACATTTATGAATGGAGAGAACAGATTGGCAATTACACATCTCATTTATGACCAACATTTTTATTTTCCTCTTCTGGCGACTGACTGAACGCTAGAGTGACCAAGTCCAATCATCATAATAATAACGTCAATCCAATGGCAATATATTTTTGTTATACGTGCCGTGCCCCAGCTCGGCTCAAAAGTATGAATAAGAATTCAATTAAAGAGTTTAATGGGATCATAAAAAAACGAAAAGTTATGTGAGGGAAATAATAGTCAACCATTTAGAGTCAGCCCAGTTGAGGGCTTTGTTATTGATGATGAAGGCTTAAATTGTTGAATAATTGTTTTGGACGAAGTTTGGACACTGTTTTGTCTCTGCGGTATGATTTTTCTGAATCTATTTAAATCTGATTGAGTTGTCTCTGTCGGCAAAACATTATTTAGGAATTACCAATTTTAGTTATTTCATTTTTAGCAAAATATATTATATAAAGTTCTCATTTAGAATCAAATATTTGAATTTTTATATATGCTGGCAAATTTACAATGGTCATCAATAATTTCCAAGTTAAGAAATCAAATAGTAAACCGATAAGTTTTATATACCAATAATTAACTAATAGATGGATGTACTGCTCAAAAAATCTATTCATTTTTTAAAAGTCAACAGTTTTATCCATGTGATTATCATTTATAAAACGGAGATCATGCTTATGGTAATAATGCTCTTATGCTTTCTTATGTGACTCTTTTTAATCGGTGAAATGTTTATGAATAAAATCAAATTTGATCATGCTTGATTGTTTCTATTTATTTATGCAAATAGGATTGTGTCTTCTTCATCGTGAGCAGGGCATCATTGGATTCTGAGTCGATTACATAATATTACATTACATACATGCACACTGCATTATTGGAGAATGACAACATTCAAGTTTTGATCTGATTAGTATTAATGAACCCACCTGGGTGGTCATATGATGGCATTGAATGGCATGCCAAGGTCCTTTTTATATTCAGTCAGACCATAGTCAGACAGACTGTTCTCAAATTATTATTTGAAAGAGAAACATAATACGAAGTAAGTTGAACTTCAGCGAAGTGCATCTATAATCGAAAATATCCATGTTGTATCCTTTATCGTTACTCTAAGGAAAATATCATTATGACAATGTAATCCAAGCTGTGAATATTACATCACATCCAAGCATGTTCACCTGGGAACATTAACATTCAAAGTCCATTTAACAGGAAGGAAACACGCTTGAATATATTTTGTCCTTCCAGTTTTGTAGCAATTTAGATGAATGTAGATATTTAATTATTTGATCACACTCATATGCAAGCAATTTACGATTTGAAGTCCGATTGGAAACGAAGTTAGCCTACGGAATCAAGATGACCGTAGTTTACAACTATCTTGTGGTAAACGGAAGCAGGGGCTTTGGCAACTTTTGGTGTTTGCTCTTCAGGTAAGCGAACAACTACAGTAGGATATTGACAACTTACTAATCTGAGAGGAACTGTTAACAAATTGCATTGTACAGATGAATAGCAGAATAATCCTTCGTGTAAATTAGATGGACCGGAAGTATCTACAAACTGGTGTTGCCCGATTTATGCATTTACATCGTGTTGTACTACATAATCAATGTGACCTACCGATTGACACTTGCCAAGTCGGATGATACTTATACATCCAAGAAACTGTTTCATAACTCTGTTCGTTGGCACTTTAAAATACTTAACATTCTCCCATATAATATGTTAATTTATAATTAGGTTCTCACTCGATATGCTTATGTTCGAATTAGGTTGACTACGCTGCGAAAGTTTCGGAGGTGCTTCCACTTCAATTCGTGTTGGGATTTTATGTGTCCCAAATCGTGACACGGTGGTGGAATCAATTTATGACGGTACACTTTCCTTCAAACCAAATACAAATATAATTTAAAATGTTTCAAGATTTGGTTTTGCTACAAACAAATTATTTTTAATTCCAGATCCCTTGGCCAGACACGTTAGGTTTGTAACTGTACAAACAGCCGATTCTAATAATTCTACCAAATATGTATTTCCATCTGACTTTTCCCCTTTCACCCCAAATTAGCTGTCAGCATATCCACAACCGTTCGGGGTCATGATGATCGCGGCCGTCTGATGAGGCGGACCATGATACGCTACGTTAATACGTGTTTGGTTATGGTCTTCACTATGGTAAGCCCGCAAGCAAGGGCAAGATTTCCATCTTTGGAGCATCTTGTTGAGGCCGGACTTTTGGTGCCACATGAAAAATTGATCATTGAGCATCTCAACGAGATATCGGATGGGCCAAAGTATTTTGTAAGTGGAACATATCTCTAGGTACAAAAAAAATTGCTAATTGTACAATGAAGTTAAGATAACCATGTTGATAATCATATTCCTTCGGAACTTATATAGGTGCCGATAGTTTGGGCGGCTGCCGTCGCCGCAAAGTTAGTCCCCCATTTCTTATCAACCCCAAAATTAACATATATTCAAGTATTCAGTTTCATATCATTTCTACTAAAATCTGCTTTCCCATTTTCATTAATTAATTAATTAATTAATTAATTAGGGCAAGGAAAGAACAACGGATTAATAACGATATGGCCCTGTACCACATCATAAAAGAGCTCTGCAAATTCCGAGCAATGGCTGGAGATATCCTAAGTTATGACTGGGTATGACTGGCTCCCTATTTTCATACTTGGAAAACTATCCTTTTGAATTAGCCCCTTCAAATTGACATAATGACGTGTTGTCTTCAATTTCGTAGGTCTGCATTCCAATTGTGTATACCCAGGTAGCAACCCTTTGTACTTATTTGTACTTTGCGGCTTCTCTCATGGGAAAACAGCTATATCCCTCCGCGAAGAAACTTGATATTTATGTCCCTATATTCCACTTTCTTGAGGTGAGGGCAAATGAGGTTCTATAATTGTTTGAGTACTCTAACTTTACTGTGAAAATAAATAAATAAATAAAATAAACTGATCTACTGTGTTTTTTATTTCAGTTTTTCTTCATGATGGGCTGGCTCAAAGTGGCGGAAACAATGATCAACCCGTTCGGCGAGGATGATGACGATTTTGAGGTGAATTGGTAAGTAGCAACCTTCGGAGTTTAAACTGGCTAACGTCAGCCCTTGGGCTAGTCATACCAAAATATTGTTTATCTTGTGCTTTGTCACAGGTTGGTGGACAGAAATATTATGGTCAGTTACATGATAGTGGACGAGATGAATGCAGAGTTTCCAGGTATGCATGTAAACCACTTCTTAAGCAATAAACAATTCGTTCGTAGGCTTTAGCAAGTGAGCAGTCAGCAATTATTTGTAGTTCGCGAATAGACTAACAGAAGTACAAATTAATGATATTGTCTTTCATTCATCCGTTACAGAAATGCTGAAGGACGCCTACTGGGATGGCGGCGTCCCAGATGAACTCCCGTATACTCAGGAGGCATTAAAATATAAAACAACGGGAATGGGCGAGGTAAAACCATGCAAAATCATTTGTTTTATGAATTATACTGGTAGACTGATACTTTAAATTTTGAAAATTACTTTCCAGGGAAGTGCCGCACAGGGGGATAAGGATAAGGACAAGGAAGATGCGCGAGTAAGAACTAGTCACATCTTGTATATGTATTCTCTTCGTGACCCCCTTGCTGTGGTTTGCTTTGTCAAATTATTTTTCTCTTTTTTGAATAGGCGGACACAATATCAAATGCTCGTTCCACTGAAGTAATAAATAGAAGGTTCTCGATTCCATAAAAGTCTGAGAATCCAACACCCATATCAGTACACATCTATGCACATTTACTGGGCAAGGCTTTCGTGCGTAAATGGATGAAGGTTAAATTAAATTAAAAGAAGCGGATTCAGTAACTTGGATGAACTAATCAATACGACAGTTATATTTGGAAATTTTCAAAATGTAAATAGGAAGAAAGGAAAACTACCATTTTTACTTCGTAAAATATATAAATACAGCTTTCGTAAATATATAGTTGGGCTTGGAATGAATTGCAATTACGTAGTGTGTAGCATTATGTAAGGTTCCCACTATCAGGTATGCCCCATTCCTCATCTGCGAATGTACCTACATCATTTTCTTTCCACTTGAAATTCCAATGAGCATACCTGGCTGCATATTTTAAATACAGGAAGTCTGCAATTGGCCATTTCTCAATAGAACCCTTCATCTTCGAACGAATTCATTTTTTACTAAACATTTTTTTGCTCTTCAACTAGCCACAATAATCACACGATATTTATTTTTATACAAACCATTTCATCTTCGTCCATCTATCCAACCAAGCCGAACAACAGTACCTCAAATGGGACATTTACAAAACAGGACCAGCAGTAACCCCCACACTCCAATCCAGCCTCTCCAGATGCAAAAGGGAAATCAAAAATGAATGAATGAATAAAAAACTCTCCTTTTTTAAAAGGAGTAAGTAAAGTCTCAGTTGATTGCATTGGAATCAAATTCCAGATAAATGAACTTGAATTGAAAGTTTTTTTTTCAGACTCAACTTCTTTTTAGTGAGTGTATTGAAGTGAGAGCGAGAAAAAGAAAGTTGATGCTCAGTCAGTCACTGAGGCATGCATGTTGTGGGGTGTGTTATATTATATTGCTCTTTATATCCTCGTCACTGTCCTGTCCTCCTGCCATGATGAGTTTTTTCAAAGTGCAATTACTGCCACTATTTTTCCCTTGATTTCATTCATTCTTTTCGAAAATTTATACATACATTTTGGTTTGGTTATTATTATGATTAGTATTACATATTTATAACCTTTTTATTCATCTGATTCACATTCTCAAAGAGCATCATGCTATGGACCATTCTCATATCCAGGTAAGTACTTACGGCTATGTCTGAGCTTTTCCGTTTTTTTCTTAACTAGGCTTGATTACTTCTGGATTGAGAAGAAATCAACTTCCTCTTTTGTGTGAAAATTTCCTGACTTTTCCAAGTCTCCTAACGGGACACTCTCTCTGGAGCAAGATGGGGCACTCTCTTTTTTTTGGGAGAAAAAATTTGTTATTTTTGTCTGATGGGGGGAGAATAGGCTCGCATTAGCTAACAAAGTTGATCATCATCAGTCAAATATCTATGAACATGTTGATGATCCTGATGCATATGTTGCCATTCTGAACTGCTGGCTGATTCTACAGTAAAATGCTTAATGCAATACACAGGACACGTTGGTAGAAGGAGAAAAATGAAGGACAAGACAAGTCAGCTTGATTCATCTTATCGGGTTTCCCTCCGGACATGCTTATTTTTTTTATCCGAAAGAAGGATGTATGACTATGAATGAAGTGGAGTTCAGCTGCTGGTGCTGGAAGGAATGGTATTGCATTACTACTTGCTTGCTACTTGTCAAGCTGATTTTTTATACTCAAGAGGAGAGGAGAAGAGAGAGAGCCCAATCTATACACAATAAGAGGCAAATGAAGTCTGAAACGGGGTGAAAATTGCGTCTCCTTTTTTATACCTAAAGAAGAGGAGGCTGCTGATGTTGATGATGATGATGGAGTGAAGAAGGGAGAATTGCTGAGAAAACGAACCTTAATACTGATTGCTGTCTTCAGCAGCAACATAATACACAACTGGAAGAGTGGGAAAAGAAGGGACAGGAAGATGCAGTTTATAGTTTAATATCATACTATTCATCCCAATTCATACGGAAATATATTTAGGCATGCATGGGGCCCTTTTATGCAATAATCAGGGAGAAGAATGTACACTGATTCATTGAAGGTACTGCGGATGCTGCTGCTGATTTTTTTACCTTCCTCATGAACTGCACATGCTTTTTTCAGACTGTGACATGTGACAGAAGCGGCACTAATTTGGGACACTTGAGTAGGGAAAAATTGGGAATTCCTTTAAAATAAATCATTATTATTATTATTATACATATGGCTGCGCAGCATTTTGCTTTCTCCTTCCTTCCTCCCAAGCCAAGCCGGTTCCTTTTCCATCGTCAACATTTATCCTTCATCATCTGCTTAAATTGAGATGATTGCCAACAATAAAGAAGAAAAAAATCTTCCTCTGATAGAGCCAAACATAACGAGACGAGTGAAGGTATGTATGAAGAAGCTAGCCATAAAAGTTACTTCGACTTCCCCATCGGTATATATGTAAGTAAAGCATGTTCTTTTGCCTCCAACTTGGATCAGAGAGGAGGATGATTACGGTAGAATAGTAACAAAGTAAAAACTTCATCCATCTCATCATCATCATCTCTTACTATATGTCTGGATGAGATGTTGTTGATGCTACTGATGATGATGCTCCAACTCCTCCGACCCTTTTTTCCTTGATTTTCAAGAGAGTTTCGGAGTAACGAACATTTGTTCCTCTCCTGGATAGGGACCAACTAAACACAATTGCAATTGTGTTCCATTATCCACACACACACACA
>JAQIWX010000126.1:0-25907 GCA_034696785.1 Lepidocyrtus cyaneus | reverse complement strand
TTCATTTGTATCCGATTATGTTAGATTAATTATATTATTATGAAATATAATGTGCACGGTAAGCAAGGGTAATAATGTGTTTTAGGTAATAAATGAGTATTCCCATGCATTATTCATAAGCTTGATGACACGACAAGATACGATTTGTAAGAAGATAAAAGGTGAATGATAATGATGATTTGGATGATTTGTAAGATGATGAGTGTCATGAAATAAAAAGTGATTTGGCTGAATAAGAAAATCAACTTTTATGTTTTTGCTACCGCTGGTATTTTTGTATTTTGCATTGACATTTTTAAATTTTCCATTTTTCTGCGTTAGTCTTAAATAATCATTGATAAAGTGTTAGGAGTCCACCATAAAAGCAACCAAATGCCTTGATTTCATAATTAGTAGTTATAAAAAAGTGAAAAGTGGAATAATAAATTCAATGACCATCAGCATGTAATCATTAATCTTAATCATGAATCATATTATTGATAATCCGATATGAAAGTACACTGCAGAAAGCATCCTCCGGAAAATCAGATCTTAGCGATCTCACATTACCCCACCACGATTTTCTAGCAAATTACTCCCTCCGACATCCATACCGTAATGGAGCGTTTCAACGGTCACTTTTACTTACGGTTATTCAGATCGTTGGTAAATCTGAATCTGAACTTCCGTACAATGTTTCAGTTCCAATCTCCGCTTCTCAAAGAACTAATTGTTCGCATCCATTGCCATGTCTATCTCCTTTCCAGTCAATTTTCACCTTCCTCGACTATCCGCCAACGGTAACCATTTGCCATCAACGGATAGCCCAGCATTTCCGGTTCGGTCTACCTGGTATTTTATATTGATTGGGTTGGGTGTATACTGCTCTAACCGTTGTTATTTTTATTTTCGAAATAATAATAATGAGAGAAACAATTTTAAAAAATTTACAAAGCATAATTACAGCTTCGATTAACTAATTTATTTGCGATGATATTCAAACCAAACAATCGAAATAAAAAGAAAAACATGGGATGGTAGTTCCTGTAAATTGTCTTTGTCTTTTTTTGTTATTCTATCCTGTTGATAAAAAGTAAACAATAAAATAAACACGTCTTGTTTAACAAAACTATTGTCTTTGTCTTTAAAAAAAGTGTTTTAAAACCGGCTTTGCCAAGGAGCCATCCAAGTTTATCATTCCGATATTCCATCTATCCTTGACAATTTCCGGTACAATGCCAGCCAGCCGAATCGAACCTTGTTAATAATTCAAAGGATTTAATTAAAATCCACAGAAATGAATTGTATTTAGAAATGAGTATGCTTTAGTTTGGAATTGGAACTGAACCTGTCTATATTTTCCTGCACAATCCAAAAAATCCAAAATTCCAGTATAAAACTTAAAAATGGGCAAAATATTAATAGCCAACTATCGACGTAAAAATCATTGTAAAATGAACATAATCCTTCTAGTTCTACAACTATTCGCTGCACCGTCATATTCATCATCATTTGCAAAACCACTTTCACCAAAATCCCAGACGTCAGCCATGAACTTTCTCCGCCTGCTCTCCATCTTCGACCAATGCTCCTTCACCTACTTTTACTACAGCCAACCGGACCCAGACTACCAACCCGATCCCGAAACTCGGTTCCCTTTCCTAATCGATACATTTCACAGCGTCGATAATATCATTTCCTTCAAGATATTGGATGAGAATCATGCAAATGCAAAGGCCACTCATCCCATCTCTGCTTGGAGGGAAAAGCTATCCCGATGTACGGTTCATCTCCTCTCCGGCTATTCTTTGCTGACCGCAGCCTTCAAGAAAAATAACAATGAGCCAGTTCCAACCCACTTCCTCTGGATATTTACCAGAGACCCTTATTACGAGTTTAGTTCCCTTGACCTGGAACTATTTCGAATGCCGGGGGTCATCCCAATTCAAATATTAAACTATAAAGAAATATTTTTCTACTGCGTTCATTGCATTAACGATGAAAACATGTTTAAGGAAGGGGAACTAGTCCCGATTCATTTTACCCCAAAAATGGACATCGACCAGCTGGAGAAGTTGTGGCTTGGAATGCTTTCCAACATGGGGGGAGCTTACGTGAGATCCGATGAGACGGCTTTGTTAAACGGCTATGCCAACCAAGATGGGATTGACCTTGATAAAATATGCCCTCTTTATCGGGGAAAGCGTTCGATAAAAGCTGATGGGGTGGTTTGTAGCTTCCTCCTGGTTTATCAGGACCTGAATATTACATTTAGTGACGAGCTGAAGGGAGAAGGATCTCCTCGGTACAGTTCCCAGTCACATCTGCAAATCAGCAGGATTGTTGGCTCCCGAAAATATGATACTGACATGTTTGAAGACGTCAAGTGGCTCCCCCATGGGGTAAGAAACAGCCAGTATGGATTCACAGTCTTCAACCGGATATGGAAAGGGGCGGAGAGCTCCCGCAGGGTGGACGGGATATTGCGACCCTTCGGATGGCTCATTTGGGGCATTCTGATACTGAGCAGCTACTTGGTCGCAGGGATCTTCGCAGTTAATTTGAAAAGTGGTGGGCAGAGTTGGAGTGGCTTTTGGAGTTCTCAAAGAAATATCTTGTTTTCCCTCTACAGCCTTATCCTGGAACAGCCGCCGACATCAACGGCAGTCCTCAAGGTGGACAGGCTGATGATTATGATGATCTGGCTGAAGTGGAGTCTCCTGATCACGATAATCTCGCAGGCTTATCGGGGAGATCTTTTCGTGTCATTGTCGTACAGTCAAGAGCCGGAAGTGCCGGGGAATTTGGAAGCTCTGATGGAAAGCAGAATGATGATTGGAACAACGAACGGCTGTGTATATGCGGACGGGATCAAAAGAAAGGAGCATTCCTGCCTCAAGGATGCCGTTATACCAGGTCTACTTAAACTGACGAATTATGACGACCCAAAAAGGAATAAAACTCAATTTCAAGTTGTGTTGGAGAAGCTCCACAGGAAGTTGGCTTTTCTTTATTTTCACCCCATTGACTTCGCTCTGATGGCCTTGGACGAGAACACCAAATTGGACCGGTCTGGCCTCGAAAAACTCACCGACACATTTGCTCTCCTTGATCCGAAAGATGACTTGGAGTATACGTCCAGTCTCCTCCGGAAGTTCAGCAGCTATTGGATTTCGGAGCAAGTCCCTTTGACCCTCTTTGGTACAACTTTGTTTCATGGCTTATATGCAAATTACTTCTATTCCGTGTTTACCCACAAGCTAGCCCAGGTTTTTGAATCGGGGCTCCCAGAAAGATGGGATCGGTATAAAATTGCGAAGGCCCAGGTTGAAAACGCGTATAACGTGTATCGCAACCTAGTCCCGAATTCGACAATGGACGGCTCTATGTTCGAGGATGAAGGGGGCTTTCCCATGAATTTGAGGGTGCTTTGGTATAAAAATATGTTATGCTTGGATGGATGCTACAGTAGGGCAGCTGAAGTGAAGGGGGAGTTTGCCAGCATTTCCGGTCAAGTCCTAATTGGGATTATGTTTTACTGGATGGGCTTTGTTGGGGTGACCGGTTTGGTGTTTTTTATGGAGCTAATGATAAGCTGGTGGAGTAATAGGCGTAATCGAACAACGTTGCTTTGAGACGACATATGACATATAATTGTCAATTGTTTTTATTTAAATGACTTGATTTGATTAAGACTAAAATATCCAAATTTTAAATATGAATTTACATGGCCTTTAAAGAGTGATTTTATTTTAACTGTTTATCTTTACATTGTTATTTTTTAATTAAAGAAACTTGAAAAATTATCCTTGATTTAATTATATCGAAACTCTTTACTTTATTGAAGATTTTACTCTTGTTTAGGCATAACCATAATGATTTTGTTAGTCGGAATAAAGCTTTCCGATCGTCTGCACTTGAGGTAGAGTTTCCTAAACTCCATTTTTCTTACTTTAGAATAACATTTCATTAATATTATGCAAATTTTGTCAATAATTATTTTCCTAAGTTCAACAAGAATGACCAGAATCGCTCCGCCAATTCCCGCAAGGTAGATGAGGAACACGACTGAAATATTTCCCTCCAAGTTGGGTGGGCTTAAAGGCTGCCTTTCTTGAATGAATCTGCCAGTTTTGATGTCCGTCATGAAGTTTCCCATCATATCCTCCCACCAGTCGAAAATCCCCCCTGAAAATAGCCCACCCATCCTCCTCATCACGGACTTGTCCACCCACCTCCCAAATAACATTCCATATGGGTAGGAAAATCCCAGGTCATCTCCCAAAAAAGCGTTAAGCCCTTTACTCTTCAGCTCGTGGTACAGGTCATGAGCCTCCAGATCCGGTAACAAAAATGCCGTTATGTTGCACTCAATCAAGACATCTATTTCCGTAATGTTACCTTGCCCCGAAAACAGTTCCACCCAGCGAGGATGTAGCCTTGTCGCATTCAGAATTTTTCTTGCATAGCTTGACAGTGAAGAAATGGGATGCTGCCAGCCATTCCAGTTGAAGGTGGAGGTTTCCATGGCCCGTGCATAGCCCAGCAGCTCGCTGGAAAACCAACTGGAAATGAAATGATCATCGGTGATGGCTTCATTCTTTGGGATCAGCTTCATTCCCAGAGTTACAGTCGATGGTGGGGAGCTCTTGAAATCCCCCAAGCCCAGGAAGCTTCCCCGAGTGAAGATCTCAAACTTGAAGTCAATCAGTGTCTGGAACATGTCGTATGGGATGGGAGCCCGGGGGAAAGTGATCTGGCTTACGTTCTCGTGCTGGAATGCATTGCTCAGCACAACCGCCATCAACAGAAACGAGCCATAAATGAGCCGGATGGGACTGTGAATGGTGAAGCGGTAGATCCCGATGGGGTCGCCCTGATCCAAGAACATATTGATGTAGGACAGCAGCTCATCCATGAAGGATGTCCAGAATGACCTCCACTTCTTGACCCTTCCATTTCCATCCCTTCGGAATTCGTCAAGCAAACAGTCCATCTTTGTAATTAGGCTGGAGACCACAGAGCTGACCAATATTACGAAGCATATTCCTATCCAAACGGATGTGTCAAATACGGCAGCCAGCCCCTTCAACGCTGGGAGGAGTCCCACTACGCTGGAGCTGTTCCCACAGCTGACGAACTTCAATCTCTGAGGTTGGAACTGGAAATGCCACCGGTCCCCCTCCCCTTTGGGGATGATCATTATGAATGGCATGTGCCCTATTTTGTGACGCCAATTGGGGCATGCTGTTTTGGATACCATTCCTTCGGGGTTGCCAAGGATGTCCTGGGGTCTGTAAAACGTTAGATTCGTCAAAGCGTACTGGATCAGCTTTAGGGAGGAGTATCGTCGAAACCGGTTGAGAGAGAAGTGGTTCGTCCTAATCGGACCTTCCCGATAGCTTAAGAACTTGGCATATTCGGATGTGGCTGGGGATGAATCCTCAAAAGCAATCTGATCCGCGATGGATAGTAAATCTGAGTTGAGAATGGCGAACCAAATGATTCTGTTCAGGTTTTTCAATTTGATGGAGTGGAATGTTTCCTGGGGGGTTTCCATGGATCCTGAAGGCTGTTCCAATGGAATGAAGGAGAACAAGTCGCAAGATGGAAATGAAACGCAATGTTGACATAGCCAATACAGTTGGGTTGGACGGTTATCTGCTACTCTCATGATAAGCATATTCCGGTTAGTAGTGACATAGTTGAAGTCAGTCAGTAGCTGAGTGCCCCTCATTTCCGACAGTGTGTTGGCCCATCGGAGAGCCATGTCCTCCAAGAAGGATTCTTTCATTGTTGGCTGATCCTGAGTGATGAGAAGGTCATACTGCGGCCTGGTGAGTGGAACACCCTCCGTTTTCCAAGTTGTCCAGGAGTCCTCCGTGACGCTGTCGGTTTGGTGCCAGAACTGCTTGTAGCTTCCGGGAAGGGTGAAGTAGTCCGGGAGGCTGTCCTCCTGGTTCCGGTCATAGAAGATTGGGTTTTGGGATGGCGTCGGGGGAAACAAATAGAGATGAGCTTCGCATGTCCATGGTCTGGCCTTGGCGGATTGGTCAATGTAGCGGACGTCATTGCAGTGGGAGTCCAGATTATAGTGGGGGCAGTAGTGGTGAAGCTCCGATGACTGGTTTTGGATTGACCGTTGAAGTTGCTCGAAGGGAATGGTGCGCTTTTGACTTGTGAAGTAGGTCTTGGGTATCCGGTGGAACGTGCTTCGGAGGAAGTAGAATTGTTCCACGACATCGTATCGGGATAGAACGATTGGGGTGGGTGAAGGTGGAGTGATTTTGTTCCAATCATGGGCTACTTCATCTGTGCTGATATCCAAGCCATTGAAGTTGATCAGGTGGACGAGGCAGCCGTGAAAGGGATTGGTGTATTGGGGCAACTTGATCGCTTGATCATGATCATCCCCCCGTGCATACTTGGTGGCTTCGTAGGGTAGTCGTTGTTGTTGGTAGTTGGAGTAGCGTCTTCCGACGTTTGCAATTTGATAGAGGTGTGAATTTCTGATCCCGCTCATGAACTCATTTACTTTCAACGAGCGTGGATAGATTTCGGATGGGAAGGTCAGGACCATGGCCATGGCCGTTAGGCAAATGCAAGTAATTTTTAAAGCCATTGTTTATTCGTCTGTTATAATTTGACTCCTGTCAAATTTCTTTTTAAATTATAATATGCATTGATATAAATTTTTAGACTCCAAATCTGTCTCAATACGATTGACAAGTGCAGCGGATAAGCATTCGGATGGGACTACAAAAAATTACCAGGTATAAAATTCTAGCCTCCGTATTGACCTGCATTATTACAGGGGGAAGGGAGCTACATATTACAACAGTATTCATCCATTTGAGTAGCGGTCAGTCTTTGCTCGAACGTTTGACGTAATCCGCCATTTGCCACCGTAGGAACTGCACACTTTAACTAATTAAATGTTCACGTACCTAAGTAAAAAAAATTTGTACATAATATCTATCCTAGTTTTGTTTGTGCAAGCATGGTCAACTTGCCTTATCCAACCATCCTAGCATATAATCGACATGCCTATTTTATTTTCATTTTAACTAAAATATTCACAAGTCTTGCCAGAAAAAAATCCTCACAGAAAGCATATATCCAGGTATATATCTAACAGGAGTTTAGATTTTACTTTACTGTTTTGATTATGATGATGCCAAATCACAGGCGGAAGCTTCTTTGCCACCATCTATGTTAACATTAAGTTATGTATGCACTATTTGCAAGTTATCCATACGACCATCATGCCTATTCCAAAGAATGTTTCACATCCCAATTTTTTATTCGCATGAAAATAGTTCCGCATTGCAATGCACTTTTATCAACCTCATCCTATGCTATATGTACTTTTTACTTGTTATTGGAATGTTGTACAGGCCAAAGGAAAGGAATAAAGGGTAAAAATCGTTATTGGCTTTTCCTCGCTAATACTCGAATGTACATAAAGGCAGATAGAAAATTAGACGGTTCATCGCATTGAAAATAAAAATAGAAAGTGGCAAAATATCACCATCGCCATCCCACCACCCTGCTTAAGTATCGCTTAGACATGACCTTGGACTTTTACCCACATCACATCTTCTTTGAATGCTTCTAATGGGACGAGTTGTATTTTTTGGCTTGACGGCATAAACATCACATTAGAACGAGACGTGATGTTGATAAAAAAATCTGGTCTTACGATTAGTCTTGTTGCTCTCATCCATAGTCTTGACTGTTGACTCATCCACATCACACCCTTTTAGTTGCATACTTTCATGGCTCAAGAAATCCATTGCAACCAAATTCTAAGAATTTTTTGGGTCTGTTAAAATAAATAATATTGCCCTTTGCTCTTATCTTGCTTACAAATGCAAAAAAAGTAATAAATTTACCGGTTATATCACTCTAAGTGACAAGTGTGGATGGATTTTAGATCGACTTCACCGCTCAGCTAAGCCTACTTGGTTTAGAGCTAATGCTTGGTGTTGGTTGGCTTTCCTGGTTCTCTGGCTTTGCTTTGGGAAGATTGTTGAGCCGGTTCATGCAACGACTTTATGGATTCGCCATGCCATGTGCCTGCATGCTGCTGTTCTCTATTTGTTTGGACTTCAGAACTTCAGACTCCTTCAGTTAAACTCATTTCAGTTTAAAAAAATTTGAATGACTCTGACTCACTAAAATTCATTGGAAAATCGTAAAGAAAATATGCAACGGCCAGCCACGTTTTAAATGTGTGTTTAAAAACGTTAAGTGTTGTTGGTTGAAAAGTCAAAATTGCTAGTTTTATTTCTTTCCCCTGCAGTTTGCATCAGTTTAGATTTTGCCTCAGTTCGATATGAATGAATAGTGAAAGGGAGCTGTATTGCATTGAGCAATATTAATAATTTTAAAAGCAGTTGAGAAATTGACAAATAATTTTTTTGTACTGTAAAACTTCCCTAAGAATTTCAAAAAGCATGACAAAACTTCAGGAGCTCATCGCCATTCTGGAAACGTGCATAGCCAACAATGACACTGTTTGTCGAAAGATTCGCGACAAGCGAAAGGAAATCTCGGACTACCGTGAAAAATATCTGATTGCCAAAACAACCGGCACCACACTCGGCGTCATCGGAGGAGTTGGACTGATGCTGGCCCCATTCACTGCCGGCACCTCTCTTCTCGTTTCTCTGGGTGCGGGTGTTGCCGGAACGGCAACCGGCATTGGAGTGAATATCGTCACCGACATAATCGATTCCAAGGAGACGAAGGAGTTCATCGGAGATCTGAATCGCTTCAACACATCCCGAAATGAAGATCTAAAAAAGCTAACCAAGCTGATGGACGAGCTGTCCGGAATCATCAAAAAAAATGTGGATTTGGGAATGGCAGAGGAGAGAGCGACAGGCATGGCGCTTTTGGAATTTGGAGGGTATTCCGGACTGGAAGGCCTCCATCTGTTAGGAATAAGCACAGGCGTATTTAGAGGAGGATTATTTCACGCCCCGACAACATTGACGGTTGCCATGTACGCCACAATTTCCCTGGTCTATATTTTTGCGCAAACAACCAAGATGGAACTGACCGGCGGTCTGAAAGCGCTGGGCTTGGCTGGTCAAGGATTAAATGTGGCCAAGGGGGCACTGCGAGGGGCGGCGGTAGCCGCCGGTGTAATTTTTATCGCCATCGATGTCGGACTCCTCATCAAGGACTTTTCAAAGGATAACGAGGCCACCGGGGCAGCATATCAAATTGAGGAGCAGATTCAAGAGCAGACCCAGACCTTGACCGTGTTCAAAAACGAGTTGGCCCAGTTTGAGAGGACGATGGAGCGAAATAAAAGAGAACGTCAGTGTTCCACATAATCATCGTAAGCGTTTAGTTATTTAACTAAATTAAAATGATTAAATTTGTTTTTGATAATCCCTCAGGCTCCTCCTCTTCCTCCTCCTCGGATGACGACTGCATCTGTCAGCCCATCAAACTATCCGTTTTGTACTGTAACATGAATGGGGCAAATCCAACGAAAGATAATGCAAGCAAGCTAGCACACTTTCGAAGATTGGTGACAGAGCCTCTCCCCAATATTGTGGCCCTTGTTGAGACTTCCTTGAGTTCGGAACGGTCCGATCCAGAGATGAAGGTCGCGCTTGGCCTTGACCAATACGAGATTTTCCGTAATGACCGGTGTGATAACGTGCAGCCCGGAACGGGATACAAGAAGGAGGATGAAAATTACCGGAAAGGTGGCGGGATTTTGGTGGCGTGGAGGAAAGACTCAAAGTAAGCATATGCATTAATAAAATTGGTTTTAAGAAAATGTAAATTTTAAAAATTACTGTTTTATAGTAGGGTAAAATAAATGTGATTTTGTTTATTAGGATGGCGGGAATATCGGGACGTAATATAACTTTCGCTAGAGAAAGTCTTCCAACGGTCTTGACCAGCTCCAATGATAACCTTCAGAGCTTCGTCATCTCCTGCTGGTTCAACTGTGCCACTTGCAATCGAACCCATACTGTGGAGCATTCCTTTCGCGTGGCTTACAGGAGGCCGAGAAAATATAAAGACCAAGGTGGGATTTAATTTGTTTACAATTGTGTAATTTTCATGCATGCAATTTATTTTTAACAGTTCCAATTTAATTAATGCAAAACCGTTTTTTTACATAATTTAGATAAGGACGACTTCAAAGAACAAAACGCAGATGTGCTATCCTTGTTCTTTGATTATTATCAAGGAAGTGGTGGCATCCTCGCCGGAGGTTACCGGGGAGGCGTCCTTGTCGGGGATTTCAACTGGACTCCAAACGCAGGACAGAAACTGGCGGACACCATTTTTAAACTGGGCTTTGTTCCCGTCCCTCCCCCAACCTATAACAAGGGGACCAGTCCGGACATGGTAAAATGCATAATAATATGTTTTAATAGTCGGTAGCATCGAGCTTTTTCTGGAAATTTATTTTCCAAACAACATAAGTTATGTTATAAGAAATATGCAATTGTTCGTTCTGCAGATTTTCGATTACAACGGGTTTGTGGAGAGGCCTGTTCAGAACCTGGGATTTGTTAGCGATCATGCGGCTCTCTACTTTGTTTTGAAAGTGGGAAAGGACTTTGACAAAACTGATCCATGCAATGTTTGCGATTGACACGCTGTTCCTGATGCCGAGTTGTAATTTTTTAATTGACGAGATTAAACGTTTTGTTTTGCTGTTCTGATTTAATTAAGTCATTTCCTTTTAAATGCCTGTTGATACATTTATGTTAGTTTATTTTATTACATTACGAAAATATGGTTCAATCTTTTGCTTTCGATTTCACTTCTCAAAATCTCCATCGGCCATCAAAAATTAAGAATTAGAGCTAAATTAAATTTAAAAAAAATAGTAAATAAAAATGCATAAAGATTGATTGAAAAAATAAAGTTGTATATGACTTTAACTTTAGTTATGCCAAATTGCGGAACATGCAGAGGTACATATTTGATGAGAAACATTGCATTAAAAAATGAGATGTGCCAGGCAGCCTCCAAACTGGCTGGTGCACCACTGGGGCAAGCTGATACCCTGAAGAAAACCAATTGGATTATCGGGGGCCTATGGCTTGGGGATGGTAACGGCTGTCTTGTTTTGTTGGGCGGTTCACTTCACTTCCTGATGACCTTGATCATCTCCGTTGAATGATGTAAGAAAATTGAAAAACAAAAAATCCAGCAAGGTTGTCCCTTTCACTGCAGGACCATCACCATCAGCAAAAACAGGATTGAAAAACAGCTTAGAGCATTGCGGCAAATGCGAGTCTCGGGGACTTTGCAGAGCACAGTCAGTATTGCGAAAAGCTGTCAAGACAATGATTAAAAAAGTATAGTTGTGCCACTTATGTTCTTTTGCAGTTTTTTTTTATAATTAGAATTAGGCTAATCATTTCATTTTTAAAATTGTTTTTAATGTAAGTCATTTGGAACATACCAGCATTCAATGGAATAATTTACCATGATAGAATATTTTTTTGTTCTAATTACGATTAAAATTGCGTCCAGTTCCAAATTCATGTACACACATGTGTATGCATATTATCTGAAATATACGCCAGCCCTCTGATATAAATAAAGTATTTATATGTGGCATTAGCTTTAGCTATATGGCAAATCGCCGAACATGCAGAGAACTGTTTATAATTGATAGGAAACATTACCTTCAAATGTTGTTACATAATATCAATCAGTCTTTGTTTGTGAAAATGTTCTTCTAGAAATCGATGACTGATTGGGTTATCTAATCATTTACATTGAACATTGAAAAAATATGAAGCATGTCAGACTGATTACATCCGAGTTTTTGGACATGTCATGTCATAGCATACCTATAGTCATGTCATGAGTTATCTCGTTAGTTCATGGTCATAGTTCTAAAATAGCTCTAGCTCGTTCACATGATTTACTAGAGTCAGGGAGCATCAAACGGCGCTCAGGATTTCAGCAAAGAATTTTGCGAGAGGTGATATATTTGATTTTAAGTCATTTAGTTCAAACTTACAAAATTTAAGTCTTAAAACCGATTTCAAGTATCAAATCATTTCAATATATCGTCACCTCAAATCTTGGGAAAGGAATAAGCCATCATGATTACCTCTATCATTAGCCTAATCAAACTCTACTTTCGGATCCTACAGCTAATGGCCTTATTTCCTTACGAATGGCCAACTCAAAATCCTCTTCCTCGGAAGCTCAGCCCTTCTGGAAGAAAGTTCCTTTGCTATAAAATCAATTTGATTACTCATGCCGTGTACGGAGCAGTCATGCTGATTTACTACATCCTAACTGTGGAAAGAATGGCTACTTCTGTAAAGGTGATTGGTATTTTATTCACAGCCTGTTGTCTATGCGGCCTCCTTACCAGACTCAACTTCCTAAGTGAAAACGGAGATGGGCAGTTTGACTTTCTTGCAGCGTGTCTGGAATTTGAGAGGAGGCAGGGAATCGGTAAGATTTAAAGAAGCCAATTAATTAAATTATTTTTAAAAAATGTCAGGGATAAGTCTTGACCATATTAACAGACGCCACGGAATCCGGAATGAGTCGTTCAATTCTCACAACAAAATGCGTCCTCTATTTGGGACTCGGGAGTAGCTTCGTCGCTTTTATATTTCTTGGGGCATTGGTATACATCAACCCATGCGTAACGCCGACAATTGGGTACATGCTCTTAAGTTGGGGACAAGAAGGAGGGCACTGCACTTTAGTAAGCAGCGCGTGTTCCCTCAGGAGACTTCTCAAGCTGTTTGCTTTTCTATTTGATATCTGTAACTGGCCGGGCTTCATCGCCACGGCGGTCTTCCAAGTCTTCAGCAACGTCTTTGTAGGATTCCAGTGCTTGAAGCAGTATTTGCGTCATACATGGAAAGTTTTAGAAGGGGGGAAATGGAAAACAGATGGAGTCAAGATCTACCGAGAGGTTCAGCTGCTGGCCACCCTCTTCAACGAAACCTTCCAGGGAATCATGATCCCAGCACTGATGCTGGCAACTTGGACCATCTTGGTGACATGTGTCTTCACCTGTGTCAAACTACATGGGAGAATTGAAATGCCTGGATTTGCTTTGTTCCCAGTAGTACTTTTGAATGGGATTTGCATCATATTCATGCTGGATGTTGGGGCGGAAGTGTTGACCCAATCCGAAAAGTGTTTGATGGCAGCAAGAAAAAATGTCAGATATGGGAGGAGGTTGTTGATGCACCGGGTTACTATAAAAGTCGGTTGGACAAATTATGTGGATCGACTGACTTCTTTTAACCTAACCAACAATGCGTTAAGCACTAGTGTCACTTTAATGCTTTTATCGTAACTCGTTTTGTACGAATCTTTCATGGTAACAAGTAATTAGTAATTAATCACCTTACCTGTTAATTTATTATTTATTCTAGGAGTAGCCTGTTATGGAAGCATCCGTTTTAAATAAATTATTGGCTTTTCTCCGCATGTCAAAAGTTTTACATATCACTCGATTACATCATTCAAAATTTACTAATTTTCTTTTCACTGCCGCATGCCAGCAACGTTTATACTCGTTTGATGGGAAGTTATTTTATTTATTGCATATAAAATCTCCCGAATAAATGAAATTAACTAACGAGTTTCCATCTCCGAATCCTTAATTCGATTGCGATAGCAATTTTTCTATGAAATTCCAATTATTCCAATTTTACATGTGGCTCAGTTAGTACATAATAATAAGTTGATTTCAATAGAAATCAAACATGATTAGCTCCATGATTCCTTTTATCCGGCTTCATCTACGGATTTTGGAACGAATGTGCTTTATTCCGTACAAAAGGCCACCGCAAGACATTATTCCCAGAAAGCTCAACTCACGATGGAAGCTCCGTTGCTTCAAAGCCAACTTCGCCATTCATGGATTGTACGGAGCAACCCTGATGCTCAACTATATTCTCACTTTTGAAGAGATGCCGATTTCCGTAAAAATCATGGGGATCCTCTTCAACACCATCTGTTTGCTGGGCCTCCTCTTCCGGCTCAATTTCGTGGGGAACAGAGGAAGCCGACCGTTTGGCTACCTTTCCGCCTGCATTGCTTTCGAGAGAAAACACAAAAATGGCAAGTCATGTTGGTGAAAAATTACAGTTGGTAATTAAACAACAATTAAATTTTTCTAACATTTCTTTTACTGCAGAGTTCACTAACACCGGACTCGATGGGTCTACTTTAGTAATTGCAAAAATCCTACTATCTTTCGGAGTCGTAACTTGCTTCGTCCCCACCATATTCCTTGGGGTGTTGCTGTACATCAAGCCATGCGTGATACCTATTCTGGGATACATGGCAATTCGATGGAGTGGAGAAGCTGGTTATTGTTGTCTTGATGATAAGCATGGGGGTTGGCTATGGTTTGCTGCTTACATGTTGGATATCTACATGTGATCTTGCATTTGCGCCACGGGCGGGTTCCAATTTTTCAGCAATATTTTTGCGGGAATTCAGTGTCTGCATTATTACTTGAGGCGCACCGGAAGTGTCTTGAATGAAAAAGGAAATCATGGAATTAAGATGTACAAACAAGTTCAGCTTCTGGCCATCCTCTACAATGAGACCTTCCAGAAGATCATGCTCCCGACGGTGATGATGGCAGCCTGGACCGTGATGGTGACATGTCTGTACGCTTGTGTGAAACTGCACGAGTACATTGAAATGCCGGGGTTCGCTCTGTTCCCATTCCTCCTTCTGATAGGTACACTTATCATTGTCATGTTTGAGGTTGCCGCAGGGATTCTAGAGCAGTCCGAAACATGCTTGTCCATTGCTCGGAAAACTACAGCAAGTGTACGGGAGAGGAAGAATCTGCATAAAAAGGTGGTAAGGTCATTGGGGAAGGTCATGATTAAGCTTGGTTCAAATAATTTCGTGGATCGACAAACCCCGTTCAATCTAACGAATCATGCGTTGAGCAGTTGCGTAAATCTAATGCTCATATCGTAATATGAATTTTTCCTAATTTGTCTTGACGTTATTTTTAAATTGTAGATATATAGGATATGATGATTTCAACGCTATTCGTTGGTATTTGGAATAAATAGTGAATTCGTTGGTATTCGGATAGTGAAGTGAATATAAATTATTCACTGCATACCTAATTGATTTACCTAAGCGGAGCCTTTTGAAATTCGTAGATTGACCGTTTACAGTTTGGAAGAATGTGGAAATCAACCGAACACGTCCATGAATGATTTCCCTGGTACGCTTGATGTGGAGTTGGTTTTACAATTGTATCAATTATAAATTACAGACAGACGGGTTAATCTTCTCCCGAAGCCGTTTACTACTACATAAAATTTGCATATAGGTAAATGTTAGATTAGCTAGACATAAAATTATTTCACCCGAGCCATAGCTATATAACAGGTGAAAATGAGTGTCTTGAAGGACTTATCCCGGTGAAGATTGTAAAATTTTTTTTGCTCTGCTGTAAAAAAAAATGTTTGCTAATCTGTTTGGAATACGGATTTAAAAAAATCCCTCCTAATCAAATCGAGTCACAGCATAATATTATTAGGAGGACATCATTAACATGATCAATTCGACCATAGCCATCGTCAAACTTCATCTCCGAATACTGGAGCAAATGGCTCTCACTCCATACAGATGGTCCTTCGCTAACCCTACTCCAAGCAGGCTTCATTTAGGACGGAAATTACTGTATTATAAAGCCAACTTAGTTAGTCACGCCATTTACGCCGTAGCCATGCTAATTTGTTACGCTCTAACAGTAAAGCACATGCCAACTTCAGCTAAAATATTGGGAATCCTATTCACATCCCATTGCTTTTACGGCCTCCTCTTCAGATTAATGGATTTTTCGGGAAATGATAATGACAACGGTCAGCTTAGCTTCCTGGTCACATGTCTTAAGTTTGAAGGAAACAGTTCAAGGGAAGGATTTGGTAAATAACAGTTATTATTATTTTGTAACTAAAGCTAAAATATTATTTAATTAAGGCAATTTTATGATTCCAGAACAATCGGTAAAATCCGAAATCGGTCACTCTGTCCTGATAGCAAAATCCCTCCTGTGTCTCGGGCTTGCGACTTGCTTCGCTCCAACTTTATTTTTGGGGGCATTCCTGTACATCAACCCATGCGTCGTTCCGAGCTTCGGATACATGCTACTGACAAGCTGGGAGGAGGGAGGAGGACATTGCCATAACGGTAGCAACAGCGTCGTTGTTTGTTCCCAACGGCTTCTGAGATTGATTGCTCTCATGTTGGATGTCTACATGTGGTCCTGCATCGTCGCCACGGCGACATTCCAAGTTTACAGCAACACTTTGGTGGGAATGCAATGCCTGTCTCACTACATGAGTCATATCTGGAAGGTATTAAAACGGGAGGAGTCCAACTCCCAAAATCACGATATCAATCTCTACCGACAGCTCCAGCTTGTTTGCATCCGCTACAATGAATCATTCCAGGGAATCATGATCCCAACAATTATGCTCGCCGCGTGGACAATCATGGTCATCTGCTGCTACACTTGCGTCAAATTGCATGAGAAGATCGAAATGCCCGGATTTGCTTTATTTCCGTTTCTGCTTCTGGATAGCCTCTGCATCATCCTCATGTTGAATGTTGCGGGCGGGGTGTGGAGCCAGTCTGAAAAATGTTTGGTTCTAATGAACAAGAGCATTGCAAGAAGGAAGACTACAACCAGGTTCCTCAACAAGAGGATTGTCCGGTCGTTGAGGAAGATAGCAATTAAGTTTGGGGCAACAAACTTTGTGGATCGGCAGACCCCATTTAACTTAACTAGTCATGCGCTGAGCAGTTGCGTAAATTTAATGCTTTTGTCGTAACCCCTGTATAGTAGCTCATCTTATATAAATGTTTAAAGTTAAATAGTTTAATTTAGCCGTAAAAATGCGACAAATTTGGAAAAAAATACTACGCATAAAAACACATAATCTAAGCATATAAAATTTTAAATATTCAAAACGTTTGGTAGCATTGTCAGGCATAATAAATTAAACAAATAATTCCATAATGATTTTATTTATATATGAGATGACACGTGACAATCTATACTAAATTTATGTTTGAGCATCGATCCCATAACCACCAGCCACTGAACACTCAATTAAATTTTCAGACAACCAAAGCCAAACAAGGTGGAGTGGAGGAACGTGGAACAGCCAATGTAATATGTATATTTAAGCGCTATGCCTTAACTTTAAGTTATGTTATGTTCAAGTTACTCCAAAACCCCTGACTCGCTTCAGACTCAACCTATAATGGAACTAATAAATATTTTATAGATAACTACATACATACATATGTACTGTACATATCCACATACATCGATTGGGCATATTATTTATCTTCATTTAATGGATATTAGAAAAATGTGCATGTCCCGAGCAAATGATTAATTTAGGAATGTCTCAGAATTGTTACGCCTCATACGATTTTGTTGGCACGATGTTGACTTTGATGAGTTGTTTCTGATGATGGCTAAGCCAATTAATATTTTCTTGCGCTTTACAAAGCTACTATTACACAGTTTTTGAATAAGGAATGCAGCACTTTAAATAATTCAAGAAGCACAATTTCAGACTAAGAAAATATCTTCGTGTTCCACCTTTGCTTTTCCCTTGCTGACTTCAGACTATTGGCAGGGAAGCAATAGGCAAATTAAAATTAAAAAAAAATATTTTAGTTGAAGTTAAAGAAAAATATTTGCATTGAACTCACAAAACAAAATCATGATTACTTCTATCCTCCCATTAATCAAGCTCCACCTTCGGATCCTCGAAGGAATGGCCCTGACCCCATACGAATGGCCGCCAGACTCCCCCCTTCCAAGAAAAATCAACTCAAGAGGGAAGCTACTCTGCTACCACGTCAACCTAGTCATTCACGCGATATACTGGCTAACCACGCTGCTTTACTACTCCCTCATGGTTGATAGCATGAGGATATCTGTTAAAGTGATGGGCATAGTGTTCAACGCCATTTGCTTTTATGACCTTCTGTTCCGACTTGATTTCCCCACCACCGGCAACGAAAATGGACTGTTTAGCTTCCTGGCTGCAACAGTGCCCTTTGAAAAGAAGCAAGGACTCGGTAAAAATTAAAACACAATTATTTAAAAAATTAACTGTGGCAAGGCAACGTTTATTATTAAAAAAAAACAGGATAAAATTTACATTTTGCCTATTTTTTTTAACAGAAACCGCAAAGATGGGAAAGGGTCGTTCCGTTCTGCTGACAAAGCTCCTCGTTTGTATGGGGATCTCCAGCTGCTTCTCAATCTCCCTATTTCTCGGGGTACTGCTGTATCTCAAGCCATGTGTGGCACCCACGTTGGGCTACATGCTCCTCAACTGCGGTGACGACGGAGGGGACGGCAATGATGCCGTCGGTGGAAAATGGGTTCCCAAGATGATTGGTCTCCTGTTAGATGTCTACCTGTGGTCATGCTTCATCGCCACAAGCACGTTCCAAGTTTTCAGCAACATCTTTGTAGGGATCCAGTGCTTGCAGCATTACCTCAGGCACACCGGAAGTGTTCTGAATCAAGATCAATCTGGGAAATATCGTGGAGTTCAGGTCCACCGCCAGGTCCAGCTTTTGAGCCTCCTCTACAATGAGACTAATCAGTTTATAATGCTTCCAACAGTGCTGATGTGTGCGTGGACGGTAATCGTCACAAGTTTCTACACTTGTGTGAAGCTGCATGGTTACATCGAGATGCCGGGATTTGCGCTGTTCCCCTGCATGTTTCTGGATGGCTTATGTATGACCTTCATGTTTGATGTAGCCGCCGGGGTATTAAATCAATCCGAAATGTGTTTGGCTATTGGAATGACAAATGAAGGGATTGTCGTTAAGGGAGGCTCCCTGTATAAGAGAATGGTGAGGTCCTTGTGGACGGTTAAGATTAAGCTGGGATCCTCCAATTTTGTGGATCGGCAGACACCCTTCAACTTGATCAATCAGGCGTTGAGCAGCGGCGTTGATTTAATGCTGCTCTCGTAGTATTATACGCTGAATGAGTTTTGGTAATTTTACTTGTTGAGAGCCAATAATATTTAGTAGATTAAAAAGTTTTAAAAAGCAATAATCATTAATTTTGAAAACATTACACACGTTCTGTGCACAAAAAAATATTTGGCTGTGCCAGGAATCGAACCTGGGTCTCTCGCTAATTGCATCGTTATTGATGTGTGAGTGAAGGAAGTGGACTTATGATATTATCAGGACGAGAAGCAGAGTTTTCAAGCCTACACCGCTAACAACGGAACACTCAAGCAAGAGCATATTTTACGACTGAATTGTCATGCCTCGGGCAATCAGCCTGAAATATCACGTCGGTCAAAGGTCAAATATTCCTTCGCCTAATCTACATTCATTACACACACCCACCACACGATTCTTCACGCGAGCGTCTTGCCACTAGACCACACTTGCTCTGATGAAACGTAAGATGGTTTTTACAGCAATACGAACAACATTATTTTGATCAATTTGGAATGTAATTCGGAATGTATTGAAATATAAAGCAGCAGAAAATTAAAGCTCATAATATGTTAATTTTAAATTTGTCTATTTTATTTTGAGTAGTAGGAACCAAAAAAAAAATTCGATTGAACTCAACTAAGGTACTAAAGTCCTGAAGTGATTGAGTTCAAAATTAATTTTCAACTCTAATTGAGTTTCGTTTAACAAAACTAAATTTCATTTTTATTTATTTTAAATACTAAGCTTGCAACAGTCGCAGCATTATTCAATAGGCGCAGTTTTCTGTAGTCGCAATCCGCCTAGATTCACTAAATTAGTATCACGTGCACATGCATTCCACTTGTATGGGTAAAAGATGAGTTAGTTCAAGGAAATAAACAATGATTATTTAATTTATTGGGTAAAATAAATAAACTTTGGTCGTAAAGTTTGGCCTCGGATGGTGAACATGAAACTTTTGAGCTTTTATTATGATACCAACTTAATTAATGCTTTTGTTTTTATAGCCTTCTTCGTTGAGGTGAGTCCCACCCGTTTTTAATTTTAAATGTCCTTATCAATAATCATTTATGCGCATTTAATTTACCCGTCATTGTAAACCACCATTTTCCGTTGAACATTTTTCACTCAAAATGGACCTCCCCCTTGAAATCCTTTCCACCTTACTTTCAGAATGGAAGCCGTTCTACAGCATTAGATTACTCTGCTCGATAAATTTCATATTGGTTGCAAAATTAAACCTAGTTATTATAGCCATCCTCCTAAGTTATTTTCGTCCTGAGAAAAATCTCATCCCAACAAAATCCCCTGCAGATCTCGAATGGAGGGTCCCGATCTGGGGTCACCTCAAATGGCTTCAAGAACTGGAGCCCTCCGGCCACATAAACATTTTCTCGGACTATGAAACCAAAACATCCATAGTGCATGTGGCGAGGGTGAATCTGGATGGAAAGTATATTTGCGGCCAGTTCAACGTCCGACCCCTGGACTTCCTGTATGGGGACGCCGGGGTGGCAATGACTTTCAATGCCTTCACCAACGCCCAACACGGCGAAATCCTCAAGTTTCCGGATGGGACCATAAGCTGGATTCAATGGGATGATAAGAAGAGGATAAACAAGCTGAACGTGATCAATTGCGGGGTGTGGCCCCCAACTGGGGAGGTAACACATCCCTGCAGGGTCTTCACGGGAATGGATCTGGTGCTGGGGGCGTTTGTGCCCAGTACTGGGAAATGCTACATTCCACTTGGTAATAAATTACGTAGCAGTTTTTGAATGATAAATGTAAATTGCTTAAATAAATATTATTATTATGCAAATTTCATTTAAATTCTCTTCTTCCAGCTAAGAGAGAAGTTGGATTTGGAAAATTTGAGGTGATGACGCAAAACTTCCTGGGAGTCGTATTGGACGACGCCAAACGCAAAGCTAAACAACCGCCAGAAACTCAAAAAAAGAAAGCCAAAGCAAAAAGATTCAAGAAGAAAGCTAACGCTAACAATACGATCAGAAGGGTTCTACTTGTAATTGAGTAAAAAGGCAAAAAAAGAAGGATAATGATATGTTATGCAATTTGTAAATGTTTGCCGACCGAAATAAAGTATTAAGTGCTTCATGTTGCAAGCCAATTTTCACGTTACGGCATCATTCAGTTTTACAATTAAATTTTGTCTCGTTCTATGTACTATGTACTTAATGTACCTCCTTGCAAAATCACAAATTATAGATGCAAATATTGAAATTTAATGAGGCATTAAAATTCTCACTGTAAAATCTCATGTCATTTTATTCAGCTACCCGGAAGAAAAATGTCTCATTAAAAAAATTACGGTACACGGCAAAACAAAAAAAAATAACTTGTGATTTTCATACCGATGTTAAGCAACTGAACCATAGCCATCATTTTTTTTTAAATCAACTGAATTCATTTTAGAGTGACGTCATGTTGGAAAATCACAACCCGAATCTGACCTTCGCCCTCCTCCTTCCTATTTCTTGGAATTACTAAAGTTGGCCGAAGCCTTACACCGTTCCCACCAATTTGCAATGGAAGGTGCCCGTAAACGACTACAACTTTTTGGCAAGTACGCAACCCTCCGGCTACACAAGCTACACGAATCCGGGCAACAACACCCCGGTAAAGTACTTTCCGTCAAGTGGCCAGGGTCAACCTGGGAGGGACGGTTGTTTGTGCCCAGTTCACGATGGAAGCATTGCGGATCCTCTATCCCAGCATTGGGAAGCAGGTCAATGGCCTACGGGATCACCAACAACGCCCAAGTGCTCAAGTTCCCGGATGGAGCCATGAGCTGGATCAAGTGGGACAACACCAAGAAGTTGGCCAACTTCAATATGTAGTAACATGTGGAGAGTGGCCGGCAACCAAAGAAACAACGTATGCTTGTAGGGCGCTCGGAGATAACGATAATTTGGTGATTGGAGCATATGTTCCTAGCAGGGAGAGTTGCTTTGCAACGTTTGGAACCCATCTGCTGCGTAAGTCATCAAAATTATGAAATTGTCAATTTTCTTAGACAATTAACAATACTTTCAATTGGATAATCTTTTTTCGTTTCTTTGTTTTAGATGGAACTGAAAAAGAATACAAACAGGACTTTGAAATGCTGACACAAAACTTTTTTGGGAAGATTAGGGAGTTCTGGGACGCTCAGCAGTGAAAATTGAAAATGTATCCATTTTATTTGCAAACTTTTGCTCTCTTTGAAAATCAAAACTTTTCTGCTCATCTCCAATTTTTCAAAACTTGTTTGTTGGATTGCATAATATATTTAACATGAATTCTCGCGGGATTGATTGAGTTAAAATTACTCCATTCATAGTTCATTTAAAAAAAAAGCATGCATTTCATCAAAACTATTAGGCAATTTCGTACATTGATGGCGTAATCTTAAATATCATGTTAACTAGTTTGCGAAATGAGTTTGCGCAAGATACATTTTAGAATTCAATTACAATCCACTTTAACATAATTTTTGCTTTTGAAGGACCCAAATCACAAAAAAAGTGATTTTTTTTTTCTTCAACTTGATCAAAGCATATTAGTACCTTTATAACTTTCAGTTTTACAGTTTCCACGCAAACTATAATTTTGCTCATTGATCAGCAATGAACATTAAATTCCATCCGGTCCACCTCCTAGTCCTTCATATTATCCTGGTTACCATGGTCCACCTCACGATCAGTGAAACATCCCCAACGATCCAATGGATTGCCCCGAAGATTGACGACGACTTTATGAAAAACGTGGAGCCTTCCGGCTACTCCAACCAGGATTCCAAGGAGTTCTTCCACCACGTTGCAAGACTCACGATCGACGGAAGCTTCCTTTGTGCCCAGTATCTGATGCTTGGCCACAAAGTGGCTTATCCTTTGAAGGGGAAGCAAGTTACTGAAAAGGCGTATGAGAGCAATCACAACGTCCAAATTCTGGAGTTCCCGGACGCCAGCGTCAGTTGGGTCAACTGGGATGATAAGAAGAATCTGGACAGATTGAGTGCGGTGGAATGCGGGGTTTGGCCTTCCACAACGGAGACAACCTATGCTTGTCGGGCGGAGGGGGATCAAAATCATTTGGTGATTGGGGCGTTTGTGCCCAGCACAAAAAGTTGCTTTGCTACGGTTCCCACTGATGCCAAAGGTGAGTTATCATCATCGTCATCATAATTATAATTCCAAAACTGTCGACTTTAAAAAAAAAGATTTCACTTATTTTTACCTAAAAGTGAAGTTATTTCATAACTAATTAGGAATTTTTTCTTTTTCAGGTGGAAAAGAACAGGAATTCAAAGAGTTTGAGGTGTTGACCCAGAACTTTCACGGGGCAGTTCGGGACTCACTATTATAATAATAATCATCATTATGTTTAAATTTGAATTTCTTTAATTTATTTTTCGTCTCAAATAAATTACGTTTACGCTATTCAAAAAAAACGGACACTTTGTTTTTCAATGAATTCCATCGACGGATCAAAAATTCCATTAGGAATATTACGGTAGTCGATGAAATTGCAACCATCCAATACAACATTAACTCGAAGTAGATGGGAGCGGAAATGAGGGAAAATCGATTTTTCAATTCAATAGCCCTGTTATAGCAATCACCTACACAATACAAATATTTCCTTTTTAATTCGCCCCTTCCAGTTTTTTTAAAGTTGAGTTTTTAAGTCGTCGTCTCATTTTCCCTAAAAGATAAAGCTTTGGATATCTTCGATAAGCCGGAGACCTTTTCCCTAATGGAAGAATACTTTCTCCACCTTTCATACAGACCAGACTGAACCAACTGTCCCAAGCTATGCACAATCATTGGATAGAGGTAATTTGCATACATCACGAAAAACGTCTCATATCCCAAAATTGGGATCGGGAATGACTTGGAAATCCAGAATGATCCCAGCTCATCGAAATAAGTTTTTAAGACATCCGTCGCCTCATTTCGATCAATAATGGAAAATCGATTAGGGAGCTCAATCGATTCATCGGATTGATTTATTAGAACCGTCCCATTCCTTAAAACCAACGATACAAAATCCGGCAAATCGCTTGGGGAAAACAACTGTACATTATTTTTTACTTTTCTGAAAATTTCGATGTTTTTATGTATGACTTGGCCACCTTCGAAGATTCCGGGCAAAGCGAAATCATGCAAACAAGAGTGCACCTTGTTTGAATCGATGCAAACTTTAATAGTTCCTGACATCATCCCATTAGTTTCCATTAAGGATTCCAAGGTATTTGGAACCTCCGGCTCGATTTCAAATGACAAGGAGGAAAACATCTCCCCTTGGTAGACCTGCGACATCAGCATAGCCACCAAGCCCCACAGGAAGAAAGCAGTCATCAGAATAAAATGATTGGTTTTTGGGATTGTCCATGTTCCAGGTTGATTCAGGATGAGACCACTCAAGAGAAAGCAAAGTTTTCCAAAATATGCAAAACGACTTCGGTATGACGAGCAAATCATTTGTGATTGGGATGTGAATATGGCAGCGACGCACAAATTTGCGAGGATGAGCATTAGCCAAATCCGCCATCCAAACGGCTTCACAATTCCATCCACCTTAGTTTCAATCCTCAATTGGCTCGTGTCTCGAACCACTGTAAAGAAAGTGTATTTGCGGGTGTCACTGCCGAACGGAATCCATCGATGTAGTTTCCCAAAGAATGTCAGATCTTTCGGTGTTCCAACATGCCTACCGTAAATTGTAGAGTGTCTTATCGATCCGGGATAATCATTTACTGAGAAGTTAAGCTTACTTGCCATTGTAAGGAGAGAACATTCCTTCTCCAAGATTAATGTTTTCGGATCGTATAAATTGCAAATTTCGTTTGAATTTTTTGAATAAAACATGCTCAATTTCAGCCAATGTTTTGTTGGTTGGAGATACACATTGTGTAGATTACTGTACAGCCTTTGCCAAGCTATTTCGATATCTTGGCAACTTTCAGATTTATGTTCCAAGTACGTTGAGATAGGAACTAATTCGTGTTCCAGAGATTTTGAAGCAAGATGAACGAAGAATGTTTCCGTAAAATTCACAATCTCCATAAAAATTACACCCGAGGAAAGTAGGCTGATTAGTTTGTTTTTGACGACATCTGATGAAATGACCGATGATGGGAATTGTGGACTGAGAATCCATAAAAATGAAGCGTGCTCCTGTTCCATCATAAAATTATCTATATCGAATTTCACAATTAGATGGACACTGCAAACTGATAGTCTACGTGAATCAGTTATCATCAGACGTTTAGAATTTATTTTACTCCAATTTCCATCATGTGTTTTCAAGGATATGAAATTAGTTGTGAAGACGTTAGTCAGTCTGTGGATTACCAGTTCGGTGTTGATATTATAGTTAAAATACGTAAATGAGCAAGCTGGAAACTTTCCGATCAGGTCGGAAAATATAACAGGGAGTGAACCCGGAATAATACAAATCAAAACAAAAAGACACAGTGAATACTTTTCTTTTCCTGCCATCACGTTAAGTTTAAAGGCAGAGGTAAAGGTTGAGGATTTTTTTTGACTGACTGGAAACTGTGATGGCCAGCTTGATAACGGGGTCACAATTTAATTCAAAAATATTTTGTGGTCATCATTAGACACTCGCACGAATGTGGCAGCAAACTAAGAAAATTAATTCTTGTTATAGGCAATTAATATTTGTACTCTTGGGCAGTTCTCTTTCCAGTTGAGTAACTTTCCACTTAACTTACATGCCTACTAGATAGTACCAGTTTACTTTAATGTGTATATGAGCTGCTAGAAATTTTTCATATTTTGGTCAAACATCATACTAATCGAACTTGTAAATTATTCCGGGAGCCTCCCCTGAGGTCCCGGAAATGTAGAAAACGGAGAAAGTCTCATGGAAGCTCCGTTGGGGTTGTG
>JAQIWX010000125.1:0-26014 GCA_034696785.1 Lepidocyrtus cyaneus | reverse complement strand
TAAAATTAGTTAAAACGCAAAAAATGTAAATTAGACAAGACAAACGTGGTCTTCTTAGTGACAAAAAAGTCACACCCTTATTATTTAGTGTAATGACGTAATGATATACCTTTTTATACTAACTCAGAAGAACTAACGGAACAAATAATAGGGATATGATGATGATTATGGTTAAATACATTGAATACATTAAATACATTAAATTGTGTTCTTCTGATTGTGAGATTATTTGATTGATGATGACCGTATTGCCTAGAATGATCTTTGAAAAAAAAAATGCCTTAATCATACACACTAGTTAATAACGATGGAAATAACAACGAATCTCGAAAGTCGGTGGGTTGTTGTATTGATAAATTGTTTCATTTTTATTTAGCATAACTTTTAGGTTTAGATTTGTATTGCCATCGGTTCGAAAATCTTCATTGCTATTATATAAACACTGACTTTCATAATATTAATGTATGTATATAGTTTTAGAAAACCACCAGTAATTTCAAAATTTCGTTAATAATAATTAGCAGTAATCCAGTTGTTTAGCATATATCATACCATCCATCTCTCAGTTTAATTTCCTATTTCATAACTAACTATGATTAAATATTTATTCTTACACTAAAATTGAAAGTCTTGTTTTCAAAAAAAAAAAATCGTAGAGCGAAATAAATAAGTTTTCGTAACGAAGGCGCTATTATATGCCAGTGGTACATGTACATGGCAAAAATTCACCACAACATGCGAAAACTATACGCGTAATTAAAATTATATCGAAAGGAAGGTTTCACTTTTTGACAAATTAAACTTGTTTAAACTTACATTTAAAAGGGCATGTTTTGCGTTGTACCGGTTAAAATATATATACCTATACGGTTTACAGAATAGAGACATTTGAGCTAAAATAATTTATGCACACCAACTAGCTGACTATATTGACCGAAGAATATTGTAAACCCCTTTCAATTAAAATACAAACAATCCAGACTGTCCCTACACTTAAACAGAAGAATTGCGACTATACTTTTTAGCACTTGTGATCGTGACTGGATTGTGGGAGTTGAACTCCATAATAGCTGGTCTGGTCTACGTTTTTAAAGGCTAATATTGCACAAGTTAAGAATACAGTAATTATAATTCAAAATAAATATTAATATTATGCAATCATGCACTACATCCAATTTTCAAAAAACAAAATTGGAACGAAATACATTTGTAAGATTTTATGTTACCTTATTACAAAATATACCGCATTCTTAGTTTTTACTCCTGACAATGCCAATCAACAAATAATTTTTGTTCCTCAACAAAAAGGCTTTGAAATAAGTATAGAAAAATATTGTTACAAGACAGGATAAAGTTTGTTTCTCATATATTAAGGGTTTCTGAAAAATAGTTTGTTGCTAAGCACCAGGACCAATTAATTAGTTTACATCTGGGGTCGGTAAGTACCCACTTGAGGAGGTGGAGGAACAGCGGATCTAGAGTAAGGGTTGGACATACCCATTCCACCACCGGCAGCTGGTGGGGGTGGCCCTTGTGGTCTGTAAGCAGGCGTGGCCTGAGGCATAGCAGTATTGTATTGTTGCTGTTGCTGTGGTGGTGGTGCACCGTACGGAGAGGGTTGCTGAGGCATGGGGGAAGAAGCTGCAGGGGTACTTGGGTTGTGGGCAGACATCATCTGCATGTTTGAGCTGGTTGGAGGCATCTGCGGGTAAGGAGTGCTAGTGGTGTCTTGTCCTCCAGTTGGATAAGAAGATACACCAGTTGGTCGAGAAGGCTGAGCGGTTGTAGGATAAGACGACTGGACGGCGGGTCCTCCACTTTGGTAGGATGGAGTTGGAGCTGTCGACCCCCCGTAAGGCATTGTTGGGTATTGCTGCTGCTGTTGCTGCGGGTAGACATTTGTACCAGGATAAGCCCCTGCTTGTGGATGTACTTGTTGTGGTGGTGGAGGTTGGGGCTGCTGTTGTTGTGGTTGTGGAGGCTGTTGTTGAGTGTTAGGCATCATTCCATGCGGTGGCATTGATGCGACAGGAATCGGTGGCATGGACTGGGATGTTGGAACACCTAAATTTAAAAAAAGTGATTTATTGATTTTTTATTTCATTTATTTATTAGACTAACTAAGACTCCCACAGTAAAGTGGCTATTGTATCTTATCAAATTGATTTTTAAGTGATAGCTAATGAATTTCTTGATTAAAAATAAATTACATGCTTCGAAACATAAGTTAGTACTTTACTATTCCATTAATTGGTTCACTTACTCGTTGGATATCTACTTTGCTGTGGTGTCGGTGGCTGAGGCTGGGATGGCCCCATCATCATTCCATGTTGTTGCTCCAGTCCGGTTTTAACAGGAGTCGCCTGTAATGTGCAAAGTTACAAATTGAAACTTGGAATACACGAGTTTTAATTACGGCTACGAAATAAAAAAGTCGAAACAAAAATTGCAAACAAAATCTACATATATAAAACAACCCGAAACGACTAAAGCTTTTAAGCCATTGGCGTTTGAAATAATAAAGCTATCTCAAATATATAAAATAAAAATTAAAAAAACTGAGCCAAACAATAGGTCATGCAAAGAAAACTCTATTTCTACAAATCAAACTATTTCTTTAACATTTAAATCTCTGCTGACCCCAGAACTGTCGAAAAGGGAGCTAGCTCGAGGCTGCTGTTGAACAAGCTGATGATGTTCATGTCCCAATTGCTTCGAAGGAGTCGATGACACCGAACTCGAAGTTGGGGATTGGGCTTGACTTGTAAGTGATTGAAAAGCGTGTATAACCTGTTGTGGTTGAGGTGGCCCTTGCTGCAACTGTTGCTGTGGAGTTGGAGCGCGTTTGGGAGGTGCTCCTCCATTAACCACCACTGCTGGTTGGCTAGGATCCACTCCTTGGCCCAACTTCTGCTGTCCTAATGGATCAAACTCCTTCACAGGCACTGGGCTCGATGGGACACGCGCCATATCCGAAACTTGCTTAACCTCCTCCATCCCATTCGTATTCATATTAAATGATGCGGTCGGGATATGCTTCTCCTTTTCAACCGTCTGAGCACCCGTACTGGAAGTTCCGCGGGGCATGACCTTATCTCCCTCATTCTGATCTAAGTAGTCCAAAATTTGAGTAGTTCGATCCCGAAGTTCTTTTAATTCCCTCCGAATGATGCTCACCGGGATATCCGCGACCTTTCGCTCCTTTACCGGTTCTTCTTTCTTCTTGCGGATAAGCTTCAACTTCAAAATCCGACTGGACTGGATGGCAAGGGAGAGGTCAGCGGTATCAATGATTGTGACTAAATCTCCATCTGCGAAAACGGCAAAAACATTATAAATTATCCACTTATTCACAATCATTTTCAATATGTAAATACATACTTCTATATTTAGTTTCGGTTACATACTAAATTGTAATTACCTTCGTCTTTATATTTAACCAAAACATCATCGTCAGCTTTCAAGCCTCCCTTGAAGATTCGCTGCATCATTACAAGAAGCTCATCGTAAGTGATCTCATCATTGTGGATTGGCACGAGGCGAATGTCGTCATCTAACTGAGCCTAGAATATACAAATTTAATTACGAAATTAATACATAACACATTAAAAAAGTTAATTAAAATTTATGATGGACCAAAAATATAAACCCATATTTATAACTCGCCTTTATAATTATCTTCCCCGACAAGTCAAAGCTATTAGATGGGCCATTGGTCGCCACGCTCACACTCGCCAGACTAGGGATGGATGGAATTGAAATGGATGATAACTTCCTTTCTTCCTTCATTTCACTGGAGGACAGCGCAACGGTCACCTCATCCCCACCCACCACATTAGCGTTGCTTTTTTCAGTCAGCGACATTATTTCCCACTTCTATCTCACTCCTCCAAATCCCAAATTAGCAAACCAAAGAATCCTGATTTTAACAATCGATACCCTTGCACAAAAAGGAACTATCGATTATGATGAAGGCCACTATTTAATCGGTAATTCCTCAACAATTAGCAGCTAATTATCCTAAAAGGCAAATTAAATTGCTTATTATTAATCAAACAAAAGTGGCCGATTGCAAAAACTAATTCAAAATTAAAAACAAAAACTTTCAACTGACCGGCACTTGCTCAGCTGTCCTTCCTCATCAAATGCCCACTTCCTCCCTAATTACTGCCACCTCCGAAGATAACTATCAACTTGGCATCTAATTAACTAAAATCCCTGCTCTTTTCCAGACCTAACAAACTGATGATTGTCAATTTAGTGAAGTTAAACTCAAGATAAAGAAAATGATGAAATAAATGGTTTGGTTTTTGGGTGCAGTGCAGATCAGATTCACTTTTTAATTCCAACTCAGCAGATTTCATCAACAATCAAGAAAAAACCCAGCTCATATGACAGGATGACTACGTGTTTGGCAATGATCAGGCTGAAAAACAAGCAGGGCGGAATACGTCCCCCAACCTCCCCACACACTACAACAGTTTAACGTGGACAGAACACCCAAGTCCTATCCGGTCTGGGTTAAAAAGCTGTCGAAAGTGATGATCATGTAGAGGATCTACCAACCGTATTCCTTCAATAACCGGGGTCCCCTTTCTTGCTTGCGTAAGCGTTTGGAATAGACCGTCAGTATTTTGGTTGACCTATTTTTAACGAGATTACGGCGGAGTGCTTCAACATTATCAAGATATATGATTGCATTCTGCAATGAACGAACGTTTCTTTCCTAAAAAGCTTCGTGTTTTAATTTTATTAAAAAGTTTTATTATTTAATAAATGCTTATCAATGCGATGCGCGTGATAAATGGACATCATGATGATAATTGATTGACTAATGATGATATAAATGGTGATTGATGTACTTAACTGTAATTGGCCGAGTCTTTGTTAAAAACTGAAACGGTGGAGCTGGAGCGAGGATTAATTCAATTCGCATTTTTCATTGTTGCATTATTTTCAAATATGAAGGTATTTAGCTTTATAAGAGAAGAACTGTTTTCATTTTTCATATGCACATAGTACGCTCAATTAAAATCGTAATTGGTTGATTACTACTAGTTAGATAACATAATAGATTTATATTGATACAGAACGTTTTTCGTTAAAGCTAGAATAGCTATATATGCCTTCCAACATAACAACGGTAAAAAAATATCCTCCCACCCGACCCCGTCGAATGCCTTTTGTTGTTTTCTACGCTAGTTTTCGGAGGAATTTTGGTTTTGGTGGAGGCCGATGCCTCCTTGACGGCTGTACTGTACTACTGACTACTGCTGCTGCTCTCTGTTCTGTTTGGCATGTTTAAAAGCACATTTGTTTGAGGGACTTGAGCAGTTCGTCGTTCTCCTTCTCAGCTGGTTTCTCTCTCTGTCGCCTTTTGTTTGTTCAATGCTTCCTCGTCTCGTCCTCTCGTCCTCTCTTCAGGATTTACCATAATATATTACTTCATGAATCACCATTATTCACCATCACCCATCACAATACATACAGTCCTGCTGATAGGAAAGTGGAGGAGTTTTCTGGTGTTGTTGGTTGGTTGGAGGAGTTTTGTAGGAGTGTGAGTGAGTGCATTTTGTTTGGAGGAACTTCTTACCCGACCTCGTTTTTTGTACTCCCTGTTCATTCAGCATCAAAAGTATAGGCTTGGATTGGAAGGTGTTTCAAAATTCAGTAAAAACTAATCTGCGAATGAGCTGTATTCGAAATCCAGGATTGAGGGATTGAACAGGAGTCGACGATGTTGAAGGTCTTCGTCGATCATCACATTGACTGTTGACCAAGACGTGAGGACCTTGGACCTCTTCTGTCTTCCCACCAGTGACCAGGGATTTTCTGTAATCCGACAGTTTACTAATTGTGATTGTAAGCTGCTAAACAAAATTGTGATCCACTTGTGTTGTGAAGCTAAAGCTTTGTTGCAAGTTATTTTTATTGTTGATTGTTGGAAATTGATGATTGATAACGTTTGTTTTAAAATCTTTTGATTAAAATTTGAAACCTGTTGTCAGCAATATTTGTTTAAATGTAAAATGCAAAGAGTCAAACACGATGTTTCTTTTCTGCAACTTTCAGGCTCCAAGATCAAGATCAGCGGTCATCCGTGGTAGTCCAAGTGTCACTTTTAACATTAACTATTGGAGTTTCAGAGGTGGTGTAAAGGTAACTGAAGATATTATTAGGAAACTTTGATTTTGCTTACATTAGGTTTGCAAGGTATTCTAATCTATGTACAAACAGCCAGTAATTCAGCTTTATTTGGGTTTATGTTCCAGCTTCTGCTATTTATCTTGACCTGACCATCCAACGTCGATCAATCGCTTTCTCGATACTGAAAAAGATCTCAACTGACACTGAAATCGGGGACTGCAAGCAAAGTCAACTTTAAATTACAAAATCGATATGACAAGATCAGGCTAGGTTCATTTCATGTAGGTTATCTTATTGGCTAGGCAAGAGAAAGTCATGATAAGATTTTATGCCATCAAAAACATTCCAATTTCTAGTTCAGTTGCTCACAAATATAACGTAATTTAGTTTAATTTGAGTAGATTAGTTTTAACGCTCTTTGAGCTCAAAAACCAATTTAAGCTCTACTAAAGTTTTCCAATGTTTTCCCATCACTACTTCAAGCTCGTATTTATCATTATGCCTTCCTCCGATATCAACTTGATATCCATGGGCTTCACGAAAGGTGTGATTTGAAGGAAATCATCACACGAAATAAACAAAGCAGTATTAAAACCACCATATTTATTTTTTAACGAGTCATAAAATTAAATACAACTCAAGTATTTCCAATTCAGTATTTTTGTCTCTGTAAACATTAGTCATCATAATCTCCACCGGAGAATTTAGCCAAATCAATTCAAGTAACTTGTTATTGCAAAAACTATAGTCATTTGATATTAATTTATCCACAACAACAATAAAATTGTTTAATTAAAGCTCTCTTAATCATTAAATCGCTCATTATTGCTATTTCTTTATTGTCAGTGCTTTGTGTAGAATGGTTTGTGTCGCACTATAAAACACTCAAATTGATTTTTGATATCTGCCAATTGAATTTAATAGCCGTCTAGGATCAAACAAATTGTAGACAAATTAAATGGATAGTTAAAATTTAATTTAATTAGGAACACTCATCATCAGGTTAGTAGGCTATTACGACTCATTTCCAATCATTCACTCACGAGTAGGGACATAGGAAAGAAAAAGGTTGAAGGTTGAATAACACCATTTATGATTAGGACTTGTCTTGACTGCGATATAAGAAACGACGCAAAAAATCGTAAGCCATTCTTCACATCAAAGAATCAGTACCAGAAGCGTTGACGCTGCCAAACAAAAATATTGTGACGAAGGAGGGGATACCAAAAAGTAAAAGTGAGAAGAGAAGATTACTACACCACCCTCACATCACACCAGCCGTCAACAAGATCATCTTCGCCATTTTTTCATCACGAGGTCATCATTCAGCAACAAATCAGGAGAAGATAAGCCTTTTGGCGAAAAAACAACATACTAGGAAAGGAAGGGAAAGCGTGCCTACCTACACCAGCATTTCAGAATGTGCTTCAGTTGAGGCAGTGCCAGACATAAGTCCAGAAAAATAAGATGTCCATGTTTTATTTGTCTTCTTACGCAATAAATCCTGCTGGATTTGGATTTACGATCCTGTCCTACTGCCTTCATAAGAAGATTGCCTCATCATCATCCTTATCCTCCGACCGACTACCGTTTTAACCGTGTCACGTCAAGTCAACCTTACAAAAATAACTCTTGGCTGTAGCCGTAAACCAAAGCAGAGAAGACCATATAGAGCAATAAAATAATACATTATTATTTACTTGAGCAGGACAAGGATTAAGAAACCGAAATTGCAATTTTGCAATAATCCTCCGACTCTCTGTCCCATACCATACCTACCAATTCCAGCCAAGCTTATAGTCAACCAGCAGGTTGTAATTGTAATCGTAATAAATCCTGCTCTCATTTCAAGGAAGAAACCCAGCCAGAACTACACGGCTAAGAAAGAACGCTGGTTATTTCATCCTCCTGGCCGTACGTGAAAGAAAATAGAATTGGTCTAGTCATCATACTCGCGCTGGATATAACAATTTCGGTAAGCCTATATATGATATTATTGAACCAACTTACTTAACTCTTCAGCTTATGTTGCGTGCAGAAAGAAAGTAAATGAAATATGTAATGCAGTCGTTTGTATTTGGAAGGAAAAGCCGTGGACAAGAGGCAGCGTTCATTATAAAAACTGAGCTGAACAATTTTTTCTCTCCTTTTATTTTAGTTTGGGCTCGTGTCTGGAGGAGCAAGGAGTTGGAATACGGTGTGGCTGAACGGAGGAGCAGAACGGTAGTTTCTCTGAAGAACATGGGCCGAAGCGGAGTCTTCTAAAGTGCTGTAGTAGACTGGACGCGGGGCGAAGCTTTTGCCTTTGACTGACACGTTTGGTTTGGGAAAGGGGAGTAGAGTGGAGAAAGTTCTATATTTGTGCAGCTCAAACCCTAGGCTTTCCTTTTGGCGATCCATCTCCCCATCTACTTTTCGGTTTGCTTCCCTGGAGGGAGCTGAACTCCACAAAGCATCTCCCGGAAATCCGTCTATAATCAGTAGAAGCTTTTCCCGAAATTGGTGAGTGGATGATCCTTTTTTTATCTCTTCCTAGTTCCAGTGCTATATTTTTAGCTTAAGCTTTCATCTCTCGAATCTAATCTCATCACAAGATTCATAATGTGAGCATTAGCATACTAAATGTGTTCATTGGTACCTACTTTACTTCCGGGGAGTTGTTTATGTTCTCAGGAAAGGACTTCAGTCTGCATAACATGGCTTTGATTGCATATTGTGGCTTCCTTAGCCGGTTTAAGTTGCTTTTCTTTGGGTTGACCTTGACTTGCTGATCTAAAGTTCATTGTTCAGCTTGGAGTAATAGGGTCTCCCTCTTCCTTCCCCTTGACACGTGGACAATCTATCTAGGCTCCCTTTCATGCCTTATTTTTTTTATCGTGGGAAGCATTACGTTTTGGCATGAGTTGAAGTCGAGGTTGACGGAATGATTTTAGATTGAAACAAATATCCGCATTCTTTGCTTAAGTTTTCCTTGGAGCTGTTAAAATTCTTTAGTACGTATCAGTTTTTTTTAGCTTGAGTTTGACATTCCTATCGAATCCAAGATAAGTACATGAGTTTGTTTGTATTAACCTTAAACTGCCGTGAATTCTGAAGAATGAAAAACGAAAACGGTTAAAGTCAAGGTAAAATCTGGAAAGAAACGGAATTTGCAAAACTATGCGCACACACAGTATTGCACGGATTAAAACGCATGATAAGCTCGGCGGGGATAAATTAAATAACGACTTAATTCTCATTAATTAGGTATAGTTTTCACTTCAGTTCAGAATTTACGCTTTGATAATGTGAAATATGGAATATTATGAAATTAGAATAAAGTATGGAGGGAATGGCAGCAGGAAGAAAGTTGGTTGTTGGAACACAATGCACCTGAAAAGTTTTTTACTTGGAAGTTATGATGGAAAGTGGGACGGGAGTGGAGGACGGTGACTGCTGTGGTGGTGTTTTGTCGATAAGTTTGCGCTAATCTTTGTATTCTTCACTCTAGGATGCTTTATGTATGCTGTGTTGTTGGAACATTTCCTTCTTCCTAGTTCCCAGGTTCTCCATGGCCTTTGTTATATTATATTAAGTACTAGTCCATATCATATTTATATCCAGGAGCCTTTTTATGTTTTGACATATTAAAATAAAATGAAGGATGGGATGCAGTCAGTAGCCTTCTCTGTAACATATTGCCCGTATTTATTTAGGGCTATATGTTAGTATATTTGATTTTGATGGAACGGGGTAATGTGCGAATAAGTATATGACTGCACAGACATTTGTTACTTCTTTCCAATAAAATAACCCCTCCCAAAATATATCTTTCTAAAAATGGGATGAATCATGAATGAAATTCGCTAGCATCGGGATTTTTCCACAGAGTATGATCTAATGTATTATGAAAGCTTAGGCAGAAGGCAAATAAATAATGACAAAGTTCAAGGGATCTTGCTCCATATCTCACCATTTTTATTAGTTTTGCTTTCATTATTATAATAGTGATTTTCTGTTGCGATGCCCTTGGCGGACTTATACTCGGGCATATTTATGGAGTGCAGTTCTTCTAGCCGTCTCCCCCTCCCCTTCCAGTCGCCTATATGCCTGCATATTTTATTGAGGTGGGGTAATTTTAATTAGATGAATGCCTGTAATTTATGCAAAACACTGTAAAAAAGGTTTATGCAGTTTATTTTCAATAATTACTATTATCATCATCATTGCACGTTCTTTGGAATGTGCTTATCATTACTTTAGCATGTGGTGTGAAATATACATATGAGGGAACATATCTTGTCGGGGGCACCTTTCTTTGAAAGTCCTTTTGCCCTCCCTATCACCAAGCAACCACAACTCATTGTACCTACCTAATTAGCTCCTTGTAAAACTGCAGCAGCTTTAAAGCAATTAGCACACGTGGATAAGAAAAACATAATTACAAAACATGGCAAAGAGTCTAAAATAATTGCTAGCTCCTTTTTAATTATTTAGAGGAAGTAATTTAGTGTATTGTGAAATGGGAGGGAGTTCAGCAGCATGCTGGACAAGGGTAATAATATCACAATAATATATGGCATGGGACTATTCTATTGAGTTGTTTTTCTTTCATCGACATAACTGGCGTGAACAATCTACTCCAAGGCCAGCATTTTATGTCTTTGATGTCGATGATCTGATCGATAAATACGATTGTCACCTTTGAATAGAGTCATAAGTACTTATAAGCGCATGTATATCAACTACTAAAATTGGAATAATAGCGCTAAAAAATCTACTGTTCGATAAAGCGATTCATGTCGTCATTGTCACTGTTTATCTATGTTTAAGTATTTTAATAGCATTTTAAAGTTTTTGGTTTGACCGTGACCAAGAAAGCCACCTGCCACCTTATAACGATAACTTGAAGGAGCAGCTATCGTTAGTGAGAGTGTACAAATATGCGGCAGGTTTACACGATATTTGATACAATATGACACTGACGTTATCATGAATTGTGCGGAGAGGTCAGGGTCAAATCCAGCAATGTCATGCTACTGTCAGGAGCTAAGCATTCCACATTTTTCTTCCCTCAGCTCAACCAGTCAAGTTGTTGTTGGTAGTTATTCTGACTGAATGTAAGCCGATAGCTTTACGGAATAAAAAATGTAAAGCAATCTTTCGGTGGAAGAGAAATATGTATATGGGCATAGATTGACAATTGACATTGAGGGATCAAATTGCTCAAACTGGCGATGAGTGAATACTGGAGTTTAATCCGTTTCAAATCAGCATATTTAGAAGAAAAAAGGAAAGGAGTGTAATACGAGCGACTTAAGTCATTCATTTCAAGGACAGCTCATGCGTTATAATATTGTTTTATAGCTTACTTTCATCTAATCTAATTTTTGATTTTTAAGTCGATCCTTTATTGCATAAGATAAGATAAAAAGTTTTTTTTAAATAAAAAGCCACTCGCCCAGCACCCAGACTGAAGTTCAAAGAAATGCAAAAATGAGGGAAGGAAATCATTAATATAGAATTTTTTACGTAACTAAAACCAATTTACAATAAGCACGAGCCAAGCCACTGGATCTAAAGAGATTAAAAGGAGAAGTTATCGGGGAATAAGAACTACTGGAATGTCTGGAAATGACTTATAGTGTGTGACAATGACACTGTCTGGTTGTTTGAGATTTCGCCGCTTCATTTTGTTCCATTGTCCATGGCCATGGCCCGAAGGAAAATTTGAAGTTCAATGTCTTCATTTTTTCAATGTCTTCGTTTTTCAATGTGTTTATCTATTTCGATGTCTTTCACCTTACGGCTGGGACCCGTTAATAATGACGAGTCGCAAATTGGAAGACATTGTCCTCCCTCTCTGTCAGTCTTATCTTGGTTTTTTCTTCCAAATAATGAACCATGCTTAATCTTAATCTGTTCATTATCCTGGTTGTATCATCTAATCCAAATTGAGCATGAATGCTATCATTATATGGTTACTTGTATACCAGCCTAGCTTTAAAAAAAACAACTCGAAACTATTTATTAACATGATGTTTAAATGGTGTCCTCTGATGCCCTCTGCAAGATTCTCCGAACCGAATTGAATGGGTTCAGCGTCGTCAAACATCTAGTCAACAACACAGTAGAGCCAATGTGAGATTTGGAGTCGGTATTTGGAATGTTTCCGTTTCATTCATGCTCATTGTCAGTTGCAGTTCAGTTCCATGTTGCCCCTGCATCCGAGTTCAATTTCATATTCGATTTGATATTATTGAAAATGGATGAATGGATTGATGATTTTCCTCGATTGGTGAATTCAGGTAAAAGAATAATCAGCTTTATCTCCCACTCTTTTGGTTTTTTTGCAAAAAAAAACAATCTTTTTACTTTAACGATTGTCGCACAAAATTGTGTTTCATGGAATGATCCAAACCCTCCACGGGAGGCAAAGGGAAAGGAAACTAAATTAAAATTGGGTAGGCGGAACCAGTTCTTGGTCTATTAAAAGAGAAAACCGTTAATGTTTCACATAAGTGTCAAGTGTCTGTTCTTGTTGGGAAATGTATAGTATGTATGGAGCATGCCAATAAATAATTCATGCATCATTTGCAGAGGTGTTCGCTTAAAACAGCAAAGTATGGAGTTGTAAAAGCAACGTGACTTCCCCAGCAGAAGATGAAATGAAGGCGGTGGCGTAGTTCATTCGTTAGGAGGAAATTCGAATTTCCAGTTATATGGAAAGTAGATTGAATTACGTAGCCCGGTGGGAATGAATGTGAGATTTTGGGGGGATTTAGATCCACAACTGTTGCATAATCCAAATACAATCAGCATGAGCCACGTTGGATGTTGGATTGGATTATTTGAGCTTATCTTAAAATCAGCAAGGCTCCCCGAATACGGGGAAATTGCAACAGGAGGAGTAGGAGAAAAAAATGAACTAATGACCGTGACCTTGACTGTGACGATGCATATTACAAATTATAGAATAACGTGACTACCTTAAGCATCCAACCAGATTTTGCTTTATCCTCCCTCCCGAAATCCAATTAGATTCATTCAAATTATAAATTGGAGTTGAGTTGGATGATAAAAGTTTATTAGAATTTGGGATCGCGCCTTATTGGCTTTGGTTTTCGTTTATTTGTTTTGTTCCATTTTCTCATCGAAATCAAAGTGGATTCCTTCTCTGTAACTTTAGAAGAACGACAAGCAAGGCCATCATAGCCAGTTCCCTTTTCCTTATATTTGTAATCATATAATTTTCTGTTGTCAAACGGCAATACGTTTTTGTGAGCTTTCTTTAATATGAAATTATCTGTTTGGATTAGTCTCCAAATGTAATTTGGATAAGAGAGATCGAACTGGAAGGTTAATGTGCTTCCCGCTCTATTTTTAGTTTTGCTATACAGTCAAAATTGATGGTTCCTTTTGAAGAGGCCTACTGCATATTCAGAAGCAATTTGTAATTTGGGGATTGATTTTATTACCACGTCTGTGGGATACTTCCCATTATTAAAAATTAACCGGTCTGGAATGGAATGGAATGATGGCTAATCCTTCTAGATCCATGCATTGTATTAGAAAGGGATATGACATGACGGCGGCGGAGGATCGATTAGATATGGATTTTCTCCTTTTGGTACATGAGTGGAACAGCAGTTGTCGGTATGGCATGACGTGTCCAAGTCCAGTAGGACAGTGAGGTGACATTAGTGAGCCTGGACAAATGTACCTATTAGGTATGTGTGTACAGAAATACTTTTTTGTTGGACAAGCGAATGGAATGTAGTGGACTGGCAGCTTCGTGCGTTGAATAAGGAGCAGCTTGTATAGTCGGTAGTGTTTTACCGTCCAATTTATCTTTATTGCTTTTCCTTTCACCTGCTTACATAATATGTCAAAGCTCTGCTCACCTGCTTGCTACACTCGTAAAAGTTTTTTATGGGGTAAAGAAATCTTTAATTTCATTGACCAAATTATCCTACCTCTGGGAACTATTATGGTGGTATGTCCAGAAATAAATTCGTTTCCGGGTTCTCATTTTTATTTGCACTGGGGACATGGCCTAGTTTTATTTGTCGGTCCTTTCCTGGTCATACTTTTCCTTATGCAAAATGCAAGAGGTGGTGGCATAAAACAAACTTACTTAACTTAAGTTGTGGAGATTACGTGGTCATGCAATTATGAAAGTAGATGATTAATTTCTCGTGGACTCATGTACCATAGAAAGAAGAACACGTTTGATGGAGAAGAGGAAGGAAGTCGGAAGTTGTTATGGGCGAAATTTTAAATAAACTCTCAGGGTCATTCTGATCATAGCGGTTGGTTGGTGGAGTATACAAAACAAAAGACGGAGATGATGGATAAAGGACCTTGATTTAAATTTCTCCGAAATGGCTGTACGCATCGGATCTCTATTAAAAATATTCCTTTTACATAGCCAATTTGAAACTGTCTGGATAAAGCCAGTGCCAGTCATCATTTATATCATCGGCTCGTTTACATGCTGCAGGAAAATCTCTTTCATGTTTCAGTTGCCTAATACAAGTGCTTTATATTTACGTTACGTGCTGATGATGATGGGATATTGAAGGAGCTTGAAAATGATGAAAGAAAATAGGATTGCCATCTCAGATTCCCCTTCCAGTCGGATGCAGAGCGTTCAAGAGCCAAGAGCTCGTTTCGATCGTCCGTGTCTCGTTTTTTTTTTGTTTTGTCAGTAGCTTTTGCTTGTCAGCACTCGATCTCACTGCTCTCAATCTCCCCTCCGCAACATGAGGAGTGGAGTGAACTGTAAATATGCTTACACAAAATGATTACTTGCTATTAATATTCCTATTATTTCACGTTGTCGCATTTTTGTGCACCGGGAGCATTTTTTTACATTGAAGACATGTTGTTCTTACCAACCATAGCTTATTCGAGTTCTTTAAGGTGACATTTGCAAGGAAAGGATTATATTATTGTAACGTTGAATGAGTCAAGGTCAGACATGCAAGTTGACTGGATTTAAATTGCATAGCTTTCCGCAGATCGTGATTTAATGCTCAGCATTTTTAATTCCACTCTGCTTAAATACGTACCTACGCTATTAAAACATTAAGTTAGATAAGGTTTGATCTAGAATGAATGGCAAAGAACGGAAGGAAGAATAGAGGAACATAATAGCGTCCCAAGTTGTGCTTGACAGGTTTGGTGTCAATATTATGAAAAATCGATCACAAATTATCATACGACATTTTTGTCAATTCACTTTAAAAAAGTGGGAAGAAACTTCAATCAAATCTAACTTTATCTAATTATAACTGATAGAAATTAAACAGAAAAGGAAATGACGTGAAGCGTTTGCTGGAAAGGAAATATAAAAAAAAAGAAGATTTGCACTCTGTATTTGGCATGGGAAGTCAACAAAGATGTATATCATCGCTAACTCGCTGCTTACTTAATTTAGTCACTTCTTGTTTGATGATGATTGCGTTGTAAAAATACTCTAATAGGAAGCTGGTTTCATTAGAAAGAGGATAGGAAATACCGGTTTGTAAAGGATACTTTTGATTCATCTCAGAATTGCTCTCGATCAGGATGATTGTTTTCTTGGTTTTTGTGAAGTTTCAAGTATTTATCTTTAATCTACGTCATTGATTTGATTGAATCACTGTCATACAGATCTGAAATGAAATGGCACATGGCGCTGCTTTCTGAAAGAAAATTGTTCTTGAATTGATGATGCTTGTTGACAAGTACAAAATGAAAAGTGCAGTACAGGCTTACTTATAATGAGAAATGTTATATATATTATGGATGTCGTCAGTCGGTGAAAATCGATCCACGAATTTCTTTGGAACCTTAATGACTTTGTTTGTCAAATTATCTTCCTTCCCATATGCTAAATTCGCCATTCAAGGGCAGTGATGAAAAATTGCTTGGCTAGGAGCAGATAAATACTTCAACCTGCCTTTCATCTTCCTTTTCACCGGAAGTTACGTGGAATCATCATAGGGGCGTGAAAATGCAATTCAAAAGAGACTTCCAGAATTTCGTATTGACTGTGATTCCAGTTTTTGGTCATTAACTTAAATTCCTAATAAATGGTTTGTTTGCTCTGGAAATGGAAATTGCTCGTTCCAGTTCTCTGAACTTTATGTTATTTTAACCTTGAACACGATATGAAAAAAACAGACAGAGGGATAGGGCAAGAGAAAGGCAGACTGAGAGGAACAATAAAATCGCTTCCCTCCATCCCCAACCTTTTATCAATGTCAGTAGCTAAAAGGTTGACTGACATTTTTTGTAGCTAATCCTTGTCGGCAAAGGTTTCCAAATACAGTGCGAAATTTTTAAGCGCTTGAACTTGCTGATAACAGGGAAATTACACTAGCTTAGGTAAATATTGAAAATCCGGCTCATACATATTTTATTCCTCCTTGCGCCACTGATCAATGTTCTGGAAATAGCGTTTTCCCATGACTGGAAGCTATTTACCGTTGATTTTGCAAAACTAGCTTGGACAGCCTTCATACCAGACCAAACCATATACTCGAGTTGTTTATGATTGACCTTTATGTACGTAATAAATTGGACAACAAGTCGTGGAAAGCAAAGTCATGAAAACGGAATGACCTTAACCTTAACATGTAAACAGATGCATAAATGGTACTCAAGGTGAGAAAACTGAAACGGAATTTTAGATAGTGATCCCTATTCAACTTTTTTTATTTCGATTCCCTGACCTTACCAAACTGCTACTCGTTAGGTTCATTAAATAACCATTACAACGAAGTTTAATAGAAATTAATCTTGTATTTCCGTTCGTAAATCGAAACTGGGGAAATTAAATATTCACATAAAATTCAAATTTAATGCATGATGATATGACAACGTATAATATACTTATTCCAGATCACTCCTATTTTTCCTGCCACGTCAAACCAAGGCCTCATCATGCTATGATGCGGTAGCTTGCTGAAAGTATAAATTGGGGAAAGTTTGGTAAAATAAGTTTAGTGAGCAACTTTTTAATTATCAGCGTCATCATCAGCATCATCTCGTCACGTTATATGGCGCGTGCAATACTATTACAGATATTATGTTTCGCCATACATACATCCCCCATCCAAAAAGTTACCTGGCTTTGTAATTGCCAAAAAGATAAATTTGTGAAAGGATCTGATCCCTGTCTGAATGGATGTTGAGTAGAGGAAGACAAGAAAGTATAATAGTTCGATGAATTTCATTGTACTTTGCTTCCCTACGTCAGATTAATAGATAATTAATTTTTAGTAAAGTTTTGTTCCAACTTTGAGTTAAAATTTAATCGTGACGCGCGTTTTCTATAAATAAGCGTAGTAATAAGTTTCATCCAAACTTGCATTGGAAATTAAAGAAGTCATGTAAGCTCTTCCAGACGAAAATGTTTAGATTAGATAGGTCAGTGTAAAATGGACCATACGGTTATAACTAATGATAACAGTTAGATAAAAACTTTTCACCAAGTTTTATTTAAAAAAATGGTTACCGAAATGGTTGGGATGTTGGAAATCAAATCCACTTGTTTTTTTAGCGCATCTTGCCCCACTACTGGCTAGGTATACGAAAATGAGACGAATGTAAAAGTTAAGGAATAATTTTTGTATTTCACTTAATCCATTTTTACGACAACTTTATATTTTTCTTTTCATGCGAAAAATTGCAGTGTTAATATTTAGAAAACTCGTCTATACCTACGTACTCACTCTTAACCTTCCTAATCGTAAGTTAAAAATTGTTTGAGTGATGTTGCCCTCTGATGTCCTCTGTCTATTCTTCGAATTGAAAAATTTTTTAAAAAGAAATATTATTATTATTACCATGAGCTGTAGCATGCATGGCGTATAGTTGTGCGGTGGAGTTGAAGTGGCTATTGTAGTAGCTGTTTTAGTTCCTTTTCTCCATCAAAAAGTTTGGTGGTTGTTCAGTTCCACCTGTCTCGCATTACTCATTCCTAGACCGGGTGCTTCTACTTTGTATTGCTGAAAACTGCTGCACTCCAGCCCATATTTCTCCTAAGTATACTTCCAGGTAAGGAATATTTTTTGCATGGCTGGTTTCCGTTTCATCTCTTTGTTTCACGCTCCAAGTCCAACTAACAAGTTGTATTTTAGGTATTTCACGGCCGATTTGTAGAACAAAAGGATACAATTTTAAGGCAAAATGGCAGACATAGTTTTTGTCACAAATGGCACGGTATGACGTCCATGACGGTGGTTTTGTCGCCGGTTGGCGTAAGTATGATTGTGTCTCCAGCCAGTTTAAAATGATTATTGGCGAAGGTTGTTTTGATGTTATCGAACTTTGTTGTTCATATCTTTGATAATGAGGAGGGTATTGTTTGGTGGCTTATTTATTTGTTTTCTACGAATTACCTTTGTCCCATGTCAATTCAGTCATTAGTTTTTTGATATTCTACATTTTGGCCCTTTTTCAAAATTACAAGTTTTAGAAATTGTATTGTTTGCGATAGGGATCAAGTCTAGAACAACTTTTTCATGCAAAAAGTCTTCAAATTAACCATTTCATCTTTTTGTAAGGCTTTCTTTCCTAGTTACCTTCCTACGAGCTCCGATCTTCACATGGACGTTTTCTTCTCATGAGCCTCAGCCTACGTCATTTGGAAGTTAGGTCCAGATGTAGCCAAACACATGACTTAGGAAATTCTTTTTTGTAGTTCTCCTACCAAAAAAGATATTTATTTGTTGTTAGGTATATTCCTCGAAATTACAAGTGTCTAAAGTCTAGCTGGAATGAGACTCAATCTCAATCTGTTACTCATCAATAGAACCTTGAGCTTTCCATTGAGTTGAAATTTGGTGGAGAGATGTTTGAATGGCCATCATAAGTCTTTTCGAGTCCAGCCAGACACAAATAAATCATTATTGCGACCAGTTCCCACATTTTCTGATATATGTCATAGTCATAATTATCCCCGAGAGTTCGGAGAAAATGTCGTCTGTCCACAGCAGGATAGTAAAAATAGAAATAAATTCTAGTAATACCGATATGGGAAGCCCGACACCGGTCGGATTTGTGGTAAAAATAGACAGGAATTTGATCAAAGGTGGGAAGCTTCTAAGTATGATCTATTGTGGAAGGAGGGGAGGATAACGATGACATATGTCTCCATTCAATTGGCTTTCATTGTCAAGGGAGGTGACAAAAGAACAAAAAATCTTCATGAAAAGAGACCAGCCATCGTGCAAGTGGTGATGCTGTAGGAATAAAAAAGGATTCAACAGTTTTCTTTCTTATTCCCCTTTAATTATCGACAGGAGCTTATCTATAGAAGAATCGCACGTGTTCTATCCAATATATTCAAATTAGCTCATTACGTGAGCAAAAGCTACGAGAACAACGTGACAGGATTAATTTCATTTCAAGACACGGAAATGTTTTTTTTGTTTTTCCGTTTCCTCATAAGAAGAAAAAAGAGTATTGCACATGTACAGATCAACATATTATTTAGAAGTACCTGTGCAACTCATACTCACATGTTGAGCTCTAACACACAAATCAAGTGATGAATGAGCTGTGTAGTTCCCAAAATCGGATTAGACTTTGGATGTCGGGTAAGATGGGATCAATTTATCATGTCATATTACAGTCCTTCTCTGAAAATCCGATCAGATTCCATTCACGTCTTCCTCGATCCAAGGTCACTTTATCTACTTATCACTGCATACTTATCACTTTATCTTTTTCGGCTTTCATTCACAATCCATCATTTTGTATGAATTCATCATCTGTAGCTTTTAGTTGCTCCCATCCATTTGACTTCTTAGCTTCACGGGCGGATGTGACCGTGTCCTTCGACTTCAGTATGATAATGTCGTACCTCCTCCTATTGCAAAACTTGGGTTTACCTAAGGTTAAGGCATGAGGGAGTGCGTGGGTGGATCACCTCATCTCCAATTCCACGTATGAGACGTTTATCCTATCATATAATCCTCCAGTGCAAATTACGGGCTTCTCAAGCGGATATAATTTACGGTCAATATAATGGAGCGTGTAGGAATCCGGTTTCGATCTATTTGTTCACCTTGTCTTCCATTGTCTATAATGCTGTGTAGATAAGCACTTATGGACTCGCTATCACGTAAAAATACGAACCTACTACTTGCTTCCATTTGGAAGAACTTATCTTTCCAAAATGTGAGTGAAATCGATCTCCGAAATGGAAAGGCGTGTGTCTGATCAAGGTAAAGATCAATGACTACGCTAAAACTTTCCATTTATTGGTTTAGGAATATCAATCACCGTTAGGATCAATTTCCTTGCCAAAATACAGGTGACATGGTTGACCTTCCGTTCCCCCCTATTTCCAGCTATAGAGCTGTGTGAATAGCAGTTAGAATTAGACTGAAATATGACTCTGGAGATGGAAATGGTAACCAAATCGCTCCTCATAGCTCGATTCCGCTTTTAGCGGAATCCGGCTAAATAATTTAATTTTCCACCGAAACAAAACCATTTCTCTGCTAACTCCATTTTGGTAAATGTTTCAGAGTACACTCTTTGATTTCCCCAGCCTCCACACTTTTTGAAATATTTCCGTAGAAAATGTAATCCAGGATTTTTAAAGCTAATACGCTTCTCAGCATCAAGTCTGTTAAGTCCTCTTAAACTGTGCCAATTCGTCATGAATTAGAGAGGTCGTATGGGTTGGTTGAAAGTAATATTAAGTTAGCGTGAAATACCTATATAGGTAGGACCGTTTTTACGAATGGTAGCCTTTTTTTAGACTCGATAGTCAAAAACTGTGTTAAAATTTGGTAGAGAGCGGAAAGCAAATCTAAACGGCAAACATTAGTTTGCACACTTCCAATTTGCTTTTTTTGTTTCTCAGAAGTCGAAAAGTCCCCTGGAAATCCTTTGCCTCCCTTTTCTGAGAACTTGGCTAAACGAGATGGTTGAGTTCGGGGAGTTGATGAATCTCTCCTCTTTTCCATTCTTTCTAGAAAACACATGAGGCAATGGCGTCAAATCGAATATGATATCGTTTGGAGGCAGTCAAGGAATCCGAGTTGAGCTGATATGATGGGACGGAAGGAATTTCATTTTAATGATCAAATCCGCGAAAGGAATGTCTGAGTTCCATGAACTGGAGCGTATAGTGTCAGTGTCACCTTGACCCACTCGAATATCAACTGTCAACTGTGTTGGCTTTTATTAGATGAAAAGGCTCTATTGTGTCATATATTTGCTGTTGCGGAATCGCGTTGTAGAAGCGGTTATTATGCATGGTTATATCATGATGACATGCCATCTCCTCACCGCCACTTTCACGTTCCACCACATGTGAAACAAGAGGAATGAGTTGGTATTACCATCACATCACCACCCACACAGACTTTGACTTGACTGGCTTGATTCTGACAGAGCAAACAAAGCAATCAGTCCAGCTTTCACTTAAAGTCTCGAGCATTCAACTGGAGCTTCTTCTTTACGACAAAATGACATGACTGTGCAGCTGTATTTGAAAGTTGGAGTGACTGGATGCTTTTTTCTCTCGTAATAGCATGGATGGATGGAATTTTAGGTAGGTCAGGATTCAAGCATTTATCTCATTCAAGGAGGATTATTGCGCAAACAAAAGTTGCTAGGAAGATTTAACTAGTTCGTTGAAGGTCGTGTTTAAAATAGTTTCTATATTCAATCTGGAGTTTTTGGCCTTCGTCGTATGACAGGGTTCTAGGGAGGGACAATTAGTTTCGCATTTGATCATTTTAAAGGGAAGGCAGCGGGTGTCAGGAATTTAATGTGAGGCTGAGTACATCTACGAAGAAGATGAATGACTGGAGGGACAGGTATAAATAAATCGATTGACAGTTTAAATGCCCTTCATAAAGTTGTACTCATCGCTGGATTAAGTTCAAGCATTCATGTCATTATTAATTTTTGTTATTACGTACGTTGGATTGGGAGCCATTACATTAGCACATATGTAAGTTACCCTGTTTACTTCAATGTATTGGATGAAAGTATATTATTTCTCTGTGTCAGAGTCAGAACAACTTTAGTGTATACTAGTAATGCAAAATACGTATTGGATCCTTCTTGCATAAAAAAATTGCTTGGTTTAAAATTGTTCTAATTAGACGGCATTATCTCTGAAATTGCATATTTCTACCGAATTCCAGCTTAGCCAGTTCATTATTCACTTTTTCATGCAAATCTTGTAGCAAATACATAGAACTACATGGTAAATTGCCGCAGCCCATATTAGCACAATCAACTCACATGGGTCAAATGTTGTCCTCGTGCCTCGGCCAATTCATGGAATTCTGATTTAAAAAAACTTTATAGAACTTACATTAACTTTGGAACTGCACGACAGTGGTTGGGTTAGACGAAATGTGTCAATATGTAGTCATTTACCACTACTGTTTTCTCCTCAGTTGTGTTTCCCAAACTATAGCTGCGCCTTGCATTGTGAATTAAGTTACTCCACTCCGGTGGTCCTTTCAGTGTTTTAATCACGCTCCGTCATATTTGCGTGTAGGACAAATACAACACGGTTAGTGGATCTTTGTAAACATGTTAGCGATTACATAGTCCTTTCTCATCAACTAAAACCAATGAATAATTATGTGATGTTAGTTAGCTTAGTTAACGTTAGTTAAGTTGTGGTAAATTTTTTCCTAAACAATTTCTAGCAAGGGTCACGACATTACCGTCACGTTGACCATTGACATCACGTTAACTGGCTGCTTTGCATACGACACGTGTCGACGTGTCCATGACGCAAAGGCGCAAAAGCAGCCACGGCTTTTCTGTTCTTAATGTATTATAATCGGATTCATAAGAGCGTTTTTAATTAAACCATCGTTTAATTATCTAATCGCGTCCTCGTGTTCTTCCGGTGTCACAACCAATTCCTTTCCAATCTTTAATTGATTTTGTGTGAGCAATCAAGCGAACAAGTACAAAAGTGTAACATGAATTGCTCTCTTACAATGCCTCATTTCATTTGGCTCCGTTACATAAGCTAATTAATTAGATTGCTCACGTGGAAGTAATCTCCTGACTAAATTTACTTTTGTCTGCTTTACATCATTAATAACTCGTTTTCTCGTTTGTTTGTTCCGCAGATTTAAAAAGAACAAACTTAACTGAAGGATCTGAACCAGAAGCCAGCCTAATCCTCCCGTGGGGAATTTTAACTGTTCCAGAAACAAAAGGTAACTAAGCGAGGAGCTTTTATTGAATTTTATCGCTCTCCCATCGTCGTTTAATGTTCGCAAGTGGAGGGAATGAGCTCGCTCTTGAAAGTTTGTTTATGTGTGACCTTGACTTCCATATAAGTCCCAGTTCATACGCAAGTATGCGTATTGACAGAAATATATAAAGGGCATGGCTGCAACCTTACGTAAAGTTTGAATAGAATCCATCCATTTGACAAGGCAAGTCAGGCAAGGCTAAATCGGTCGGATAAATGGATCCAACGGATAAATAACGGCCTGTTTAGATCCTATCGTTTCGCTAATGAATTGGATGGCGGATTATTGAAAGTAAGTGATGAAGGTAGATATTGATACACATCTCTGAATGGTTACTACGCCACTCTACTCTAATTACCTCTAAACGTATGTAGAGGTACGTACGTTTAGAATTTACTTGCTAGAGCAAACACTGTCGGATTTGGCAGAGGTCTTCAACAACATATCCATTCCAGTTAGTGGAGCATAGACAATGTACAGACAGAGAAATTGCCAGTTTTTGGAAATCACTTGTATTTTTTATGGAAAAGAGCGAGAAAATGTTAGTAGGCCTGGCGTCGTTTGAGTAAATACAGCGCAGCGTGTCGAGAAAGCGTAATTAGGCAGAGAAAACCTAATTTTCGAATCCTTTCCGGGTTTTTTGAGAAAACGCTTAACTTACGGCCTACAAAAAAGTATTTTCTTGTTCCGACTCCAGTATTCTTGAGCCCTATCCACGTGTCCTTCACTTTTTCAATTAAACGTTCACGTTTGTTTCTCACATAATAAGATTGGTACGAATGCGGAAGTACTTCGTTTAGTGTTTTTTTGGCAAATTAAGTCTCCAATTCATTGGCAGCAGAAATTCAATTTCCGGACACACTCACTCATGGCATTGATTATTCCACCTGCTGTGAAAACCTAAAAGGTGGGAATATTTTTTTTTAATTAAAAAGAGATTGTGTCTCGCCATTAACATTTAAGTGGTTCAGATTTTTCGCTGATGTGGTGTTACGGTTTCATGATTTCCTCCATTCTGGAGTGGCGGTTGCTTCTTCATTACCGTTCCACATTGAAGCATTTTAAAGGTCATCATCATGCTATGGTCACACACATGCCTGCATATCTTACTGTAGGAAAAAGCTCCTCCGAATCTGAACCAGCCAAGCCGACGACATACAATGCACTCAAGACCTTCATAAAATATGTATTGTCATCTTTAGAGTGGAAGGACGGAGAAGGAAGTTTATTTTTTATTCATTCAATGGGCCGTTATTCCCTTTCAAGGGCCCATGCGAAAAAAAAATGTATCGAAGAATAGAGGCAGTAGGCAGAATTGTAAGTTGCAATATGGTTACTTTTTAGAAACCATTTTACAATGACGACAAGCGAAATGATCTTCTATCATATGAGTCACTCTTTATTTCTTGGAGGGAGCTGGTTTCCCTCCACTAAATTGAGCGTGGGACGTTTATCTCCGTTTTCCACGGAAATAGTAAGTACGTGGTCGCATTAGCCTTATGCGCAAATCTTATAGTTCATTGAAACGGAAATGCAATATGGCTTGCAAATAAATCCATCTCAAGTTCCTCACTGTTCTGTTGTCTGTTTTTTTTTGTTCGGCAAGAGAAGGTTACATAAGCTGACAAATATCACATTTCTCAAGATGAGTTCAGATCCAGAAATGACATTTTTTCAAGGTTACCCTACTACTGTCACATATGAGGTGGGTTGAGGGACCTTGAAGAAACAAATTGGACTGTAAATGTTTAAAATGTTCATGGAGCGAAACAGGAAGGAACGGAAGTGTCCCTCGAGATGCTAAATCCAACTGTAAAATTGAAAGAAAAAGTTTGAAGAAGGTTTAATGCAAAAAGCATGCCTGAAACAAAAAGTACTGATTCCCAAATGTAAGTAGGTACTATAAAAAGCTATTACCCTCTTCCTGGAAAATGAAAGGAACCCTTTTTATTCTCGTATTTCTTACACAAAGACTGAAACGGTGTTGGGGACTTTAAAGCCTTTGTTATTAGGGAAGTGTGTCGTTTTTATATATCTATCCATTTCCTTTCGTTTGATCAGATTGGGTAATTTCATTGTAAAAGCCAAGTCATTAAAGATGGCTCGTTCTCTTTGATTGTTTGCAATTGATATTGTGGAAACGTTCATTTGAAACGGCTTTAGTTCCTATTCCCAAGGTTATGGCTCTATTTCCAATGCTAAAATTAAACGGCTTTTTTGTCTATCTATCTGCGGATGGAATGGGTGGGATCAATTTTCTTCTAATCCCTTTTCCTAACAACGACTGTAATTAAGTAGCACACTTGAACCGGATTTTATTTCACTGTCCTTATTTGGAAGGAGAGACTATTGGAAAGTGGAATCTTTCCAGGGACGGTTTTACAAAGGGCTCTGTGAGCGAGCGATAGGACCATTCCCATTAACATAGCCTATTATTTCACATTTTATAATTTCTAATGATGGCATCCATTACTACTTATTGTCTCCGGATAGAGCGAGAAATTTGCGAAGGAAACATTAAAGAGTGGAAAAAATTCGCCTAAAACAAACAAATTAATAGGCAGGATAAATAAATGACAGGATGCAATTCCACAAAACATTTTCAGCCAATCGGCTGCGTCCACGTCAATAAAAATCCAACGGTC
>JAQIWX010000124.1:0-26056 GCA_034696785.1 Lepidocyrtus cyaneus | reverse complement strand
TGGCAACAATGTCAAACGGCGCTTGTCACTATGAAGTGACAAGTCTTCGGCACTTTGATATCCTCAATCCACAAAAAAAAATGTGGTTTCTAGAAAAATTGCCATTCAAGGAGCAAGTTGTAAGGGAAGTAGACCGACAAATGAAGATTACATTTCATCGACTTACTGTACCAAATCAAAAATCCTAATTGCAGCTGTTTATGATGGGCATGGAGGAAACGAAGCTGCACTGTATTGCCGTAATCATCTAGTAAATTACCTACTAAACGACAGTCGACTTTCGTCTTTACTCGACAGCGAAGTAACAACCAGCATTCGTGAGGCATTTTTTAAAATGCATGAAAGAATGAAAGATGAAGAAGGTTTACATCAAAAACCATTATGATCAATTACATAATGATGAATGATAAACAAAACCGATGAGTAGCAACGGTGACCGCATTGGCAGGTTTTTGTTTTTTGAAAACAGTATAAAAATATTTTGGAAATGAATTTCTAATCATTACAATTTGTTTTTAAACCTAGTTCTGAACTCTGAAAAGTTAATGTCTTTTTCAAAACCTGTCAATATTTGTGCAGTTTTACTTGTTCAATGCAAATTTAATAATTGACAAATAAAATGTCTGTAGTGTAACGACTAATGTTCTGGAGCAACATTATGAAAATAAAGACTATTATTGTTGCAACAACGCCAAAAAATTGTAGAAAGCGGTCATCGTTACTCACATGTTTTGTGTAATATATAGCGTCACCATGTGTAATATTTGGCTTTCAATGAACTTGATCGCTGGGATCTAATTGATTTCTCAAGTTGAAAACACTCATTTTTGTATGTAATTTAGAATCATGGACAAGAAAATATTCAGGATGCAAGTCTACCGCTGGTACTACTGCTTCTGTAATAATTATACTTCCACTTTCAGAATGTGGTATTCAGAAGGTTTTTGTGGCCCACGTCGGAGATTCTCCAATTATTCTGGTAAAAAATATATTATCACAATCTTCTATCAGAAAAATGGAAGTAAGCAGATTAACAAAATGTCACAAACCTAATGAAAATACGGAGTTTGCAGCAGTGCGTAGGTAATAAATAGAAATTTATTGTTATAACAAATATTATTTTCGTGCATCTTACGTACTAAGTAACTTCAATCGAGCTAATAAGTTTTAAATTCCACATTTAACATGATATATATAGCCGTGGGGGGTTAATATCTACGAATAGGGCAGGCCACCCACGTGTATGTTTGCAAGGTTCCAGGATGTACCCTATACCTAACATTCCACTCGGATGCTACATTCCGTTTTTAAGTATGACAAGAGCTTTAGGTAGTAAAAAACTAAATAACTAATAATTTAATTGGTTTATTTATTATTGTTGTTACTTATTTTACTTGTTGTTGAACAATATGTATTTATTAATAATTAATGTGTATTAATTAATGTGTACTAGTCTAAATTTTCTATCTAAAATGCGGTTATTTTATCCTTTTTAGGAAATTTCTGGTCATATAATGAAGCAACAAAGCAATACGTCGTAAGTCCATGTCCAGATGTTAACCTTGTGAAGTTTTATCCCGACGAGGAAGTGACTATTATCCTTGCAACTGATGGAGTTACCGACCATTTAGATTCTTTAGAAATGTGTCGTCTACTTAAAAACACTGAAGTGACTGATGGAAAACTGGCTATGAAATTTTGCAATGCTGCAATACAAAAGTAAACAAGTTTTATAATATAATAAGTAGTTATTGATAAATGCAACAATTTAAATATTATTATTAGCTAATAAATGTTATTTATATTTCTAGGAAAAGCCATTCTGATAACTGCTCAGTTATTATTATAAATCTTCAACTGCAAATAGTTTCTAATGTTTAGTTTACAATATAATACGTTATAATAAATTTTAGGCTTTAAATTTTAGTTTTGTATTTCCAGCTTAGTTTAAATTTGTATCAGTTTTAACGGTAATTATTGATAGTAGTATATCCCTCAGTAATCCCTAAAGGATCTAAATATATAAAAGACAACACGTTGCCGTGGTGGGTTGCTTGCTTCCTTTTTTGTACAGTACTGCATTTGCTGCTGTTCTGCCACCACCACACCAAATAAAATGCATTGTTTTAGTTTTACCTACTGAAAAGGTGGGAGATAAGCTGTGAACAAACCTGACAGATGTTGAGTGTTGAAGAAGTAGGAGGTTCTAAATTTATTAGCACCTAGGTACTACCGGGTTGACTAGTTCAGTATAATTTAGTTCGTCATAGAACACGGACGCTTCGATAACGCGTGTCTTTAACTTATTTTTGTGGTAAAATAGTATTTTAGTATAAAAGTTTTTAATAGTATTTATATATTTTTGATATGGCTGGCTGCTATTCGTATATTTTTACGAAAAGGATCTTTCTATTAAACCCACAAACTTATTCTAGTATAATATTTTTTAGTTTTCTAGTGGACGTCTCTTATGAAGTAACCGATTAGGCTGAAACCTTTAAGGTTGGTCTATTTCAATCTAATTTTAGTTGGCTATTTTTATTTTTGCGGTCGATATTAGTTTGCATTAAAAAAGGCAAAATATTTTGCCTATAAAAGTAGACATTTGTTTATATTTACAGACATTTGTATCCAGCTATTTAGTTTGTTTGTTTTTGTTTAACAAGGTTTTGAATTTGGTAGTTTCAGTTTCAGTTTTTATTTTTTAGTTTGTTAAACAGGTTAATAAAATACAGAGAACACACTTTAGAGTTAAAACGTATTTAATTGTTTCAAATGAATAATATGTTATAAAAATACTAGTTACCTTACGTGACGTTACTGAAAAAAAACTTTTGCCTCGGACGCGTAAGTGCAATATATTTTCGATGCTTAATTTAAATTGATTACAAGCCCAAAATTTAGTTTTAAATGTTTAAATAAGCTACCTTAATGCTTAAAAATTATTTGATGATTTGTTTGTTTGTACATTTGTTTATAATAGTTTGTTAGATCGACAATTTCTGTACCCAAAATGTCAAGGAGTAAATACTTTTCAAATGTCGAGGATGTCAACGACGTCGGTTTGAAAAGAGTTGAAGTACTAATGAAACAAGGTAATGTATTAAAAATTAAATTATATTTTTTTTCTATTGTTACCGCGTCTAATAATTTAAAGCTAACAATAAAACATATATATAGGCTCAAACAGAAGGATTCGTTGCAGTATCGCACCTGGCTTACTTGGGGTTTTTAACACCGAAAATCGTTTTCACCTTTCAGTAAGTCAGCCTGTTATATTATTCAGTGTTTTATTTGTAAATTTTGATGCAACAATTCTATGCACTGTAATTTATATTAAAAATTTAAATTTGTTGTTGTAGATTGGGACTGTGATTACAAATTACTTGTCATATGCTGATCTTAAGAATTTACGGCTGACTTCCTCGTATTTGGCCGCAGCATGTGCACCACTGGCAATGAAACGATGTAAAACTTTTAGAATCTCATATAAGGGCAACTGTGTTAGCCAGGAAAAGCTATTACCAGACAACGAACAGAATGTTCGTCGTTTTTTTTTTAATCTCGGGAATTTTATGGGCGAATTAAAACCGACACAACCACTGAAGGTAGTTTGGGATATAGCATGTTTTCATGATGTAGTTACTACTGGAGTTGTGTATGAAGGGCGCAACATTGACGACAGAATTATCAGAAAAATAATTAATCGCCATAAAAACGAAAAAACAGGCAGTTTTTTAACAAATAGTCAAAAATTAGAATTTATTATTATAAACCAATTTTACAAGCGCTTTGGTGCATCCATTGTTTCTTTAGAATTTAAATTTATACATACAAAAATGTTGCAACGGTTTCTTGGGTATAATTTGAACTTATTAACAAACATTTCTGTTTTAACTATCAACAGTGTGAGTGGTCCGGAACTTTTACCATCAGTACTAACCTTGGATAGTATAGTATCTATGTATTACGGCACGATGCCGAGCTTAAAAGTACTTGTATTACCCTTTCGCTACATACGAACGTACGACATTTTGCAACTGTTAGTTTCTATTAATATTAAAAACTTGGATATGATTGCTGATTCGGTTCCATTTGATACTATAACTTATGAGATAGATCGACTTTTTATTAACGGGTTCAACACTAAACTTCGTCCATATCCTAATGACAACACATTGTTGCCGATTTATCAAAGATACAGTCCAGTAAATTATGAGCTTTTAGCAAATGTTTAATAACTAAAAAGACAATAATAAGACAAGACATTTTTGATTAAATATGTGAGTAATTTTTTTTATTTGATGAGCTAAGGAATTGTTAAGTTTAAATTTAATATAATTAATAATAAATCTTAATTAATTTATTTAATCATACACACCGTTTGTAAACTAGAGAAATATATTTAACATAAAAATAACTAAAAACTTTTACTTAAGAAAACCGAGAATTTGAATTTGTTAATAAAAATATTAAAAGAATAAAAAAAATAGTTGTTTAGAATTTTTAGCAAACTTTAAATGATAGGGTTTTCTGCATCTTCATATCTTCCTTAAATACCAAACAAGACACGTAATACGAAAACCATTATTCATCTAATGCAATACTACAAAAGTATGAGTTAAAATACGAGACTGAAAATAATTACTAAAATATTTTAAAATGCTTGGCACATCTTGTTTGGATACAATTGCATTTTTTAATTCAAAAATAATTTCATAAAAATGTTAATCTTAAAAGAGAGCACAAAATCTAAAACTGAATACTTAAATCTCAAACCGAAAAACTGGAATCTGCATACCTGAAGTAAAACAATTTACAAAACACTGAAATAATAATAATATCCTACTACTATGAAATTTTTTTTAATTTAAAAACAGGATTTAATGAAAGTAAAGCCAAAAAAAATCGGTAGCTTAAATTTTGTAGCCAAAAATTGAATCTGTAAACTAAAAAATAAATAATATAAACTAAAAGTATTAACGGAATAAATTAAAAACAAACATTACAAACTATTATCGACGGTTTCATGTCAGAATACCTTTAAACTCCGATTATAAAAAAGGCAATTCACCTTTACATTTTTTTTATAAAAATGGCAAAATACCTTTATTGTCATTTAATAAAGTACGACAGAACCCCTTAAATAATTTTTGGGCAATATGAGATTTTTAGTTCAATGTATTCGTCATAAAATTCCGCGTATTTTGATATCAGGATCATTGAAGGTTTTCTGCACGGAAAATTTTCGCTTTCCTTTAAAATGAATACTGATAATTACGTGATTTAGGTTGACGCTTTTAGATTTGAATACAGTTTTCAAATAAATTCTACTAAACATGAGTTCAAACGTAGCATTTAATGAACTTTTAAATAAAAAATTACACATAAACGGAAAACTAGTTATTTTAAGGAAAACAAGGATTTAAAACCCCTTGTTTAATTACATGTCTTCAGTTTTTTAATCCTCCTGATAAATTATAAAAATCTGTTTAAAAGGATTCTGTCGCACTTTATAAAGAGAAGTTAAAGGCATTTTGCTTTTTTTATAATTGAAGTTTAAAGGTATTTTGCCTTTTTTATAATTAGTCTTTGAAGGTATTCTGACATGAAACCGTCGATATGTTTGGCATATCTTGCTTACAAGGGACGTATTTTACCTTGGTCCTGAGTTGAGCAGTGTGACTAACACTATCTTATTCAGTTTTCAATTCTAAACAAGCTACATAATTTTTTAGTCCGCAAAAACTAACTTTAGCTAGTTAAAATTGCAGTTAAACTAACCACAAACGCGCGTTCCTATGCTAAGCTTATGCATAAATCCCAAACACCAAATCAATTCCAATCGTTCAAAATCGAGCAGCAGATGAAAAGGGTTATGCATAATCAAAGCATGAGAGCGCGCGTTTGTGGTTAGTTTAACTGCCATTTTAACTAGCCAAAGTTAATTTTGCAGACTAAAAAATTATGTAGCTTGTTTAGAATTGAAAACTGAACAAGATAGTGTTAGTCACACTGCTCAACTCAGGACGAAGGTAAAATACATACCTTGTTAGATGAATTTCGAATCGGATTTTTGTAAAAATACTTAACCTACCAACTATAAATCTAAAAACAAAAATCTGAACACTAGAAAATAATTACGATAAACAAAATTTATTTACGAGAAACTAATACTATCAACTTATATTCAAAAACATAAACTAATGCTAGAAATTAAAAGTAGTTACTAAAACCTTAAACTAATTACTAACAACTAAAGCTACAAATCTGTATACACTAAGGAGCAAACGCAGTACATATGTTGGTGTGCAATCTTTTCCTTTTTTAGTTTTCAAAAAACCTGAAACTAAAACCAAGAAACTGAAGACAAGAAACAAACTTTTTGGTAGGGCCTTTCATGATAAATTTTAGTTTTCAAAATTACAAACTAAAAACTGAAAACTTGAGTCTGAAAACTGTAGCGACATTAAAAACCTAAAACAAAAATCAAGTAACTAGATACTAAAAAAAAATAAATCTTTGATGGAGCCTGTCATGTTAAATTTTAGTTTTCAAAATTACATACTAAAAACTGAAAACTGGAAACTTAAATCTGAATACTAAAGCAACCACGTCTACATTGAAACTTACTATTAATTGTTAACGTTCAAACATGAATTTTAAACTGAAAGCTAGGAATTAAAACTGAAAAAGGAAACTGAAAATTCAAAACCCAAACTAGAAACTGAAAACTAAAAACAAAAATCATGATATATTTTTCAGTTACAAATTAAAAACTGAAAACTAGGAACTGAAATTTAAAGTAAGAAATTTAAAACTAGAAAACATAAAACTAAAAACTATGAACTGAAATTTAAAGTAACAAAACACGTGTTTTTAGTTATTAATAAATTTAACTGAAACGTCAAATTTCAAACTGAAAACTAGAAACTGAAAACTAGCTGGTAAAATTAAACATTTGGTACAGCATGTCATAATACATTTACCAACTACAAATGAAAACTGAACCATAGAAAATAAAACTTCAAGTTATGGATCTTAAAGCTAAGAATTAGTATGTTGTGTTAAAAAAATAAAATCTAAAACCAATTACTCAAAACGAGATAATAGACATTATAAAAGCTTACAACTAAAATTACAACCTGCATACTAGAAACCGACGAATAATACAATTAGAACTAAAAGCATTAAAACAAACTTAAAAAACGGTAATTGCAAATACAGTCTATTAAACTGTAAAGATAGATTGGTTTACAATTATTATCGATTGGATACAAATAAAACCAACAGCAGTTGTTACAGTGCCTAACAAACCATATATTATTAACCAGTGAGCAAACTACAGTTTCGTAACAGTACTCAAACAGTGGTAAGCGTGAGAGGATGTTGGCATTTTTTATTTGTTATTTGTTTACTTTTATTTTAAAATTAATGCGATTGCAGGTGTTACAATTACATTAGAAAGTTGTTTAAAGGTGTGAACGTTATTTCGTGTCTTTACAAAAAGGAAAATTTAAACTAAAATTTTAAACAAAAAAGGTTGTCTTTTAATATTTGTTTGATAAATATATTGTTATTTTTAAACTTGGTTTTAGTTATTCCAGCATTTATTCGGTAGTTTTTTATTTGATTTGTAGGAATAATGGAACAGTCACGAAAACAAGGAAATACAGAAACTATTACAATATCAGAAACCAGTAGTTCATCTGATGAGTTTGCAAACGCTCTAAAAAGCAAGCGTTTCAAGCAGCGGCATGCTCTGCGCATTGATTCCGATGATGAGGTTTGTGATCTGAATAAATTTTACATCCGATTGCTGCGTCGTATGCCATTCAATTATTACTGTGTTCAATTGAAATTCAAAAACTATTTTAGTGCGAGGAAAAAGATATGACAGAGCAGGATGAACAGCAGCTCAGCAAAGAAAGTAAGCGTAAGGTTCATCACCGAAGGTATAAGAATAATTCTAGACGTTTGGATCATTCTTCGGAGGAAAGTTCGAAATCGGACGTAGAAGATGCTTATTCAGAAAGCAGCTCTGATCTTACTCGTCAAGTTCGCAGTTACATCGACGATGAGGTATTTATTTTTTGTTCACAAACAACTCACAAATTACAAAAAATTCGAAAACGATAGAATGATAAAAAAAGATTTTAACTAAACAAGAATAAAAACGTTAGCTTTTTGTTTTAGTGTCAAGAAGATGATAGCTTATCTGAGGATGATGACCAATCGGAATCTGGCAATGAGGAGGGAGATGACGAAGGCGAATCGAAGTCTGGTTATATAATATACCAGTCTTCAGAATCATCTAAAAGCGAATCTGATTCTAATACATCAGACAGTTTTATAAACGACAAGGTATCCTATTAACCGTTATGCTATCATACAAATGTTGTATTAAATAAATTATGAGCACCAAAGCAAACATGGCGGTTGTTTTTCAGAGTGAAACTGAAAGTACAACGTCCGAAGTAAGCGGCGAGGTTGAAGTGGATGACAAAGACATGGAATACAACTTTAGAAAAAGAAAGGCTTTTTATGAAGATTCTGACGATGACGACTACACCTTTTTTACGAGAGATGGTTGCGACGGTTTAGAAAGACAGGTTTCTAAACGTCATGCCGGTTTTCATAGCTTCACTGATGATGAGGTGCTTTATATGTACAATTCAATCTTCATACATATATACAAAATTGATATAAGCTAATCAAAACTAATTGAAATGCAGACTGCTGAGCTCAATGAAGAAATTGACAGCCTACGTAAAACTGACGATAAGCAAGAAGATGAAGAAGATCATGATGAAGAAAAGACATTAAAAACACAAAATGTAGTTGAAGATTGTGTTTACTTAAAATAATTTGATACTACTTACTCGTTTAATTTTATTTAAACGATGCATGCTAGTAATGATGTAGATTAAAAACACTGGCTTATATTTCGTGGTATACAATTTTAACCGATTTGTATGTTTTGCTGTGTGTTTTTATAGTTTGAATATTTTATGCAGATTCTTCGATGCATATTTTTTGGTATAACGTCGTTTAAATATATTATATATTTGTATGAAAAGTAGAAAAAATAAACATACAAGGTACAAATGTATTTAAGACGTGTATATTGATTTGGGATGTTAATTTTAGGTTGTAAACGTCGTTTCCATAAAAATGTTAAAAAATACATGTAATCTGTGCATTAAATTTACAGTACGTAGGGATTTAATGTGTATGGCTATGATATTGCTACATCACAAGCTTTTTGCTTCTATGTCTGTTCATCCATATTTATCTATATACATCTATACACATCTATTCTATATACACTAAGGAGCAAACGTAGTATATGTGTTGGTGTGCACACTTTTCCTTTTTTAGTTTTCATCAAAATACCTAAAACTAAAACCAAGAAACTAAAAACTAGAAACTAACTCTTTAGTGGAGCCTGTCATGGTAAATTTTAGTTTTCAAAATTACAAACTAAAAACTGAAAAATTAAAATCTGAAAACTAAAAACTTAAGTCTGAAAACTGAAGCGACATTGAAAACCTGAAACTAAAATAAAAAAAACTAAAGACTAAAAACTAAATCTTTGATGGAGCCTGTCATGGTAAATTTTAGTTTTCAAAATTACATACTATTGACTGAAAACTAAAAACGTAGTAGTTTGTTGGTAGTAGTACTAAATAGTTTTCAATATTACAAACTAAATACTAAAACTAAACTCTATTAACTAGAAGTTGAAGTTAAAAAACAAATTTCTAGCAGAATAAAACTAGCAAGACTAAGCTACAAAATGGAAGTTACTTAAATTAAACAATAAAAATTAAAACTAAATTTAAACATATTTTAGTTTGTTACAATATTTAGATTTAAAAAGAAAACTAAATTTCAAATGGAAATTTAAACTAAAAATTAAAATCAAGAACGGTAATTTAATAGCTTAAACCAGATTAGCAGAGTTTGATATATAGATAGTCTTTTTGATTTTGCAACCCATATGATCTCCAGCTTTCACGGAGTGAACTTTAATTAGATTTGACTTCACCGTCACTTTTAACTTTTTTACAAACTTTTTAAATTCGTTGCAATCCAGAAACTGAATATTAAAAAAGTAAAACATTAGAAAAAACAAATTATACGCTAAAATCTGAAGTTTTAGCAACTCATTATACGTTATATTTTAGATTTAAATATCTAATTCAAAATTAAACCTAAACAAATCAAATATTAAAGCTGAAAGACATACTTTAAGTAAATTTGTTAAACAATTACATCTGAAATAAAAAAATTACAACCTAAAACCATTAATCAAGTAACATATTTTGTATATGAACAGGAAGTTTTGCTTGTAGCTACTTAGTTTGAATCAAGCACTTAAGGAGTAAAGATTAATTGCTAGTGGTAGCAGATAAAATTAAATCAAATCTTATGCACTATAAGTGTCAAGTTAACATAATTATTAAAGTGAGCTATTAATAAAGTATTAATAAGCTAAACTGTAACTAAAACTGAGCAACAAAATCAGGTAAAAATAAATTTATGTTTTTTTAATATTTTTACTAACGCAATCTATTTGATTGATTGACAAGATCAATTAAAGAGTTAACATATTTTGTTACGGCTGTTTTACGTTTACGGTCGTCTTTGCTGCCTTTTAAACATTTTAGAAAAACGGTAGTGTTGAATTTTTGTTTGGTTTTAGATTACGTTACAATTTTGCGTTCATTTGATTTACAGCATGGAAAAGACAAATGGTAAATTAATTCAATTTCCGAAACTACATTTGTCTTATTGGTATAAAACTATACTACGGTAATATTAATGTTTCAGACTCAAAAGTGGAAATCCTGGATTCATCTGCAACTCTATCAGAGCTTGACGATGACGATGTAGACGTTTTACATTTAGGATATTTAGAGTATGAGATGGAGACATTTTCTACTAAAGAAGAAAAATTGTTTTCCTTTTACGTTCATGATGAAATTGTAGCAATTGTGGGATTTTTGGGCTCTCAAACGTTTTCTGTTTGGCAAGCTCTAATGACGGACTGGGGAGAAATGTTCAACCAGAAGGAAGGTCAGATTTTGGAGAGGCAGGTTGGTTTTTTATATGAATTTTTAATCCCAATCCAATATATTTATGTGTTTTGAGTTTTATTTTTAAATTAAATACCTACATCTAGAGTATTGATAGTAAGGATTTTTGTTATTAAGAAATTGTTGATTTATTATAGTTAGTTGACTTCTACTGGACCTGTGGTTATACAAATCAATCGTTGGACCAAAGTTATGCCCAGTATCTTGAGAATTACAAAAAGAATGTTAGACTTAATCGGAAACGGAAAAATCAGAAAGGGGATACTGCTCAAGTTAAAAATGAAGATCCACTTGACAAAGCTACTTACAGAGCTAACATTGGCCATCGACTTTGCAGCTACTTTCAGGACAACCGAAAAAAGCCTATGATTGCTGCCCTCATGGTGAAACTTTCTGGTAAAATAAATCATTTATTGGTTTAATTAAAATAAATAAATAAATTTTAGGGTAGGGACAAACCACAGTCTCTGTAACTATTATAGGATAAACTCATTTATTGGTTTAGTTTTAAAAAGAAATTTTTCTTTCTATAATTTACAAATTTTTTTTTGATTTATAGATGCAAAGGAAGGCACTAAAAATGCCTCGCGTTTACAAAATCTTGGGAAAGACATCGTGGACCTAGCAAATTTAGTTTTAAATGGTCGAAATGCCAAAGTGTGGCGTCAACGGATTTGCTTGCCAGATGACATGATAAATAGCTTTTTTCCAGGAGGACGTGATGAAGTTGAAAGTGGAGGTATATTTTGAAGCTAAATTTATGCTTGCCTGTATTGTTGGTTTTTTGTTATCAATGTTGTTGTATTATCAATGTTTATTAAATACGGATTTATGTTTATTCTTGCAGTTGATCCAGACCCGATTCTTGATGATTCTAGCCAACAAAACCTTTAATTTTCAGTTTTTGAATTATTATTTAGGGCGTCCGTACTTATTAACTATGCCCGCTTGTTGTAAGAGTTAGTATTTTTGCTACTAATATAATTTTGATTTAGTAAAACGAAAATTCATTAAAAGTTAATTTGTTTAATTTTGTACTTGTATGTACTTGTACTTTTGTGTTTGTATTTGCAACGTTAATTATCAGAGTAAAATTAATGTGAATTAAAAGTATTTTGTAAACTAGGTGAATAAATTCAAACTATCTGCAAATCACACTAAACCTACATCTTTGGAAGAAAATCGTTTGCCTCTTGCTTTAATTTGACGGGGCCTGTTTTGTACATCATATTAAATTTATCTAAACAGATCCTCTAAAACGAAATATATAAATAAAAGGAGCAATTCAAAGACCATGACACATACAACCTAAAATCCATACTTTTTTGCCTCAGTCTCAATAAAGCGTCTGCGTCTCATACTAAAGACTAGAAACTAACTTTTTGGTAGAGCCTGTCATGGTAACTTTTAGTTTTCAAAATTAAAACCAAAAACTGAAAAGTAAAATCCTAAAACTAATAACTGACAACTTAAGTCTGAATACTAAACCAACCTCGTCTACATTGAAATAAATTAAAAACAAAAAATTAGTAATTAAAACTAAAAAAGGAAACTGAAAATTGAAAACCTAAACTAGAAACTGAAAACGAAAAACTAAAATCATGATATATTTTTAAGTTACAAAAAAACTAAAAACTAGGAACTGAAATTTAAATAAATAATATAAAAAAGTAAAGTTGACAGCCAAAATAGAGACACTTGAAAACTTAACAGGTTTCCATGATGTGACATGTTATCATTTTCATAGGTGACTGAGGGTGACGTTTGGATACTATTAAGTAACGACATTTCACCCGGCAAATGACTATTGTTTTTACATACAAATTGTAATAGTACATGACTGTGTTTCATAATTCAGCGCGCGCCAATTTTAAGTGCCTTACTAGGAGTGTTGAGGAGAAAGAAGGCACGCTAACCGGATTTTATTCTGCATGAAGTAATATAACCTTATGCAGTAGAATAGACGTGATTTACATAATAATGTGTTAAAATTGTAGATGATTAAAATTGAATGTCATTATAAATATCTGAGTTCTATTTCTCAGTTAGAACGATTTTGAAAACCGTACTCATATTTTAACGCTTTCATACAGGGCGGCTGTTTAATTGATATACCGTAATGTAAAAACCGAAAACTGAACAGTTACCAGGTCCTGAGAGGTAAATTTATGTTTTAAAATAAATATTAGAACTTCAAAGCAAAACTTAATTTCTTGGAACCAAACATATTCTTCAGTGTTATGCCAAAAATGTATGACCAATTTTTAGTTGTTTTTGATGTTGGTTCATTAACAGACGTGACCAACAAAAAGATATTAGTGTTCAGGAATTTGTCTAGATTTTTTTTGTTTCAGACAAAAGGGCATTGCGTTTAAGAGTACATAATTTATAATTTACCGCTAATGAATAGAGTGTAAATAAACAAATCATGTTATCTTAATTTTCCAGTCCCTCTTTTTATAATACCTTTACATGCACAGTTCCGTTTGACACAACTTTTTGAGAATTCTTTTATAAAAGGTGGTTTTTGTTTGCACTAACTGCGCTTTGCTAATGTAGAAAGTTTTAGAGGAATCCTAAAAACCAAAAGACAATATTGGAGTGTTGTTTTTTTTTGGAGCGCGTGCGACTTACACCGTTATTGGCCAAAGGCAAAAAATTAAAGCCCATTTGAAACGTCAAGTGGCAGAAGCTCCTGATTAGATTAAAAAACTCTGAACTGTTCAGAAAACTATGGATAGTGGGTGCATACAGCTTGTAGAGCATTCGATAAGAATTAAAACATTATTTAGTCTGCAAAAGTAAGCTTTAACTAATTTTAATTAACGTTTGAAGTTGCTTTCTTCATGCCCACAATTTTACACGCAAACACTGATAATCGCTCCGGGTTGCCACGACAATTCGCATCATATCTCATATTCTTTTGGTGTTTTCTAAACCCTGTGGCATGTTTACGATTACCTACGGTTTTGCCAATAGTGTCATGTACTTTTCATAACAATAACTTAATTTCGTGTAGAGTTAGAGTTGGTTTTATGTGTACATTTTTGTAATCTGCATGTATGTAAATATGAGATTTCTTCAAACTTTGGCGGTTAACGGAAAAGTTTTTTTTAAATAAAAATAAATCAACAATATCACTAAACAATCCAGGTTAATTTATGTTCTAAATTCTTGTCTTCTCATGGATTTACCAAGCGTACTTTTTCTCCTATAAGCACTTGAATCGTGATAGTCAGGGCAAGTGCATTTAGAATGAAGTTGCTTTTAAAAACTACCTTTTGTTATCTAATTAAAAGCATTTCAAAATTAAAATTAATATAATTTTCATCCAAACACGCGTAGCGTTGCTACTTAAGATAAACGCATGTTTCCGAGTGCATCACCAATTGAATCGGGTGCTCAGGGACCAATTCAACTAATGTTCTCGGGGATCTGCTTTTATTTATGGTAGCTATTGATACCTATAGTCAGGTATAGGTACCTATGACATAGCTTTACCAAATAGTTTACCCGCTGTATGCTATGCTAGCAGATCTCTTAGGTTTCTGCGAAGTTTACGACTCTTATTGGTAAATACGTATATGTACTATAGTTCTAAAGTGATGTAAAGACTTTTAGCCAATTCCTTGGAATCCGTCCGTATCTGGGCGCAACAAGCGGCGCATGCCGCCACACCGTCGCGGGGTCTTTATAGCATTTGAGAACTACAGTATAATGTTAAACAGAAAACAGTTTGCTAAAAACCACCCGTCAAAAAGGCAATAAGGATTATTTACCAGCATGGTTATGGTACATAGTTTTCCTCTGAATTCACTTATACATTCATTCACTCACATCCGTGGTTGAGAGCTGAGCTGAACTTAGCAAGCAGCTGAGTAGGTTGGGAGAGCAACTACCATGCTACCATGCTACTGCCACTACTACCATGCTGGTATACTCTATAAGCTTTTCGCTTTTATTGTTTATAATTCGTACTACGGCTAACCGGCGTCTGTCTAAGTCCAGGGTGAGGGACGTGGACGCCCGATTATTGTGCTCCCTTTTTTTAAAGGCATCTAAAGGCACGTAGATGAACGCTAGGCTGGATTCTGTAGACATTCCTTACCTCTGATGGCCCAATGAGGAACGCATTGCAGAATTTCCTTAAGTTATTTGTTTTTTCCCATCACTAACATTTTTCTCTTCGTTTCCCTCCGTTATAATTTTTAATTTTTGATGATATCAATTGAATACATTTGTTTGGGGATAAATATGAATGATATGTATAAATTCCCTAAACATCAGGAATACAATGCAATGGAATGACCCGGATTCAGTAAAAGCAGGGTGGGGCGCGTGCAGCCACCGGGCCATTCCACCCCTTTATTGTTTTTGTTTTTTTTGTATTTTTTTTGTTTTGTTAGTTTTTTTGTTTTTTTTGTTAGTTTTTTTTTGTTTTTTTTTTGTTTTTTTAGCTTTTTTGTTTTTTTTTTTTGTTTTTTTCAAGTTTTTTGAGGCATCTAAGGGCACGAGATGAGCTCTACGCCGGACTCCCTTAGACACCTCGACTTCTCGAATCCAATGTTTATGGAGTTAGGTATCTCCGATTACTCTTTTTTAGGGCTGGTTTTTGTGTGCTTGTGCATAATTTAACCATGCCTCTATATCTTCTTTAAATTCTTTGCCGCTTCGGTCCGTGTAGCGGGCTTCATTCTTTTCTAGGCACTTATCGAAGGCATGCAGGACATGTAAAGCGCAAGAGTCATCTACCACGTTAGCAAATTTATATTTGTATATTTGGGGTCTCTTGAATTTCATTTCCCCAAATTTGAGTTTGCGGAAGATCTTCTCCGCAAATTCTTTTACTAATCTTTTGATTTCTTTTGAGGGGGCTTGGCAGTCATAATAGACGCAATCTTTACCTTTAATTACCAACCCCGTCAGGTGGTTTTCAGCGTCACTTTGCTGGATACCCTTTGGCTGAGGCTCCTTGCATGTTTGAGCTAAAGGAATGAACAGCAACTCCCCGTGTTTTATAGGAGCTTCCATGGCTCTACGGCTAATGCGAATCGAGCCATTCAGCTCGTTTATACTGGCCCAGCCGTCAGGCATAATCTTGGCCTTTACCCCATTTCGGCTGACTATTCGCCAGCAGCCCATTTGGCTCTTGCGAACCTTGGGGCCACACAATTTCCCCCACTTGAAGTAGGTCCGAGCAATTTTGTTAAATTGTAGGTAATTTAACCCATCGAACTTCGTCCACTTTCCATTTCCCGCCTTGATTTCGTCTTTTGTCGGTGCCATATCGATTCCTGAAAAAAAATAAACAAACCTAAATAAAAAACCTTAATAAATATTATAATCCCCAGGGGCGCTATTCTAACCGTTAGGTTAGAATAACCTCCCTATGCCGGGATGTTAAAATTTTCTTACCTTTATTTTGTTTTTTGTCAAATGAATTTGTCGTTGATTTTTTTGCAATCGTAGGTGAACCTTTGTGATAGGTATGGTTTTGATTAGGTATCAATGGTTATGGTTTAATAATAGGTATGAGATTATGGAGTACAGGGTAGGTTAAATGATGATTGTTATGATAAATACTGGTTTTATAGTAGCAATTAAACACTCAGATAGTCAGGTTTAGTATATCTCAAGCTAGAAAGCAATTTTAATAGTTTTGTAAGTTGAATCAATATGGTGATCAGCGCTGGCGACCCTTTAAGGGAATACATCAATTATAATAAAAAAGAGAAAGTGTGAGTACGAAGGTTTAGTCCAACTCCAAACTAATCCGATCTACAGTTATGATATTGACGACTTAACAATAAGTAATGCATCGTTTTAAGTTACATTATTTTAAATCTCGTCGACGTTGATACGTTGGACGGGGTATCAGTAAATTACTCTGGTTTTGTAACCCCTATCCACACAGCGTGTTTGATTCTTTGACGTTGCAACGTCGGACGGTGTAAATAATTGGTCTATAACTTTAACTCTTTCGATGTTTTCCCTCATAAGGTATGCACAATCGCCATCATTAAAGATATATACATATACAGTTTATTTGTTTTTAAAATGTCTGCTTACGGCCGTCGTAACTGCTGCTTCTATTTCCTTTAGACGCTATCACGTCTTTACTCAAAGGTCACGTGAAACATCAAACGTTTTGTGATTGAACACTATGACATAAGATGCTCTTGGGTTTAGGGAAGTCCTTCAGTCAGTAAATCAGTCAGTCGGTGGTTCAGTCAGTCAGAAGCTCAGTCGGTCAGTCAGAGAAACGTACCCATTCAGCACTGTTTTGTTGGCAATTGGCATTATGCTACAAGACGTCGATATGTAACATTGTTCGCTGATCTGTCAATACGCTTTATGTTGTCGTTTATTGAAAAAACTGACAATTGAAATTGTGTTAACTTAATTTTTCAATTTTAACAGTCAAATAACATTAATGTTAATTAAAACCCCCGTTCAACTGTTTATTTTTATTCTTTTTTAAAGAAGCTTCCACAATAATTTCAGCAACGCGCCTTCAGCAGGCGGAACAATCGAATCAGCCCATACCAATAGGTTACAACCACCTAGATTATTACCATTTAAAATATCAAAAGACCCCCTTATTTTAATTTACACAAGTTTTATTGATATTCTTTAAAAAAATGCCATACATCGCAATCTCGTTTTATAAAATAATGCATGTAAAATGAGCTAATTGTTCCTCATGAAAGCGTTTTACTATAAAATTATTGCGAAAGCTACTTTTTTACGACTAACATGAAACCCCATATAGTAAGTACCATCAGTCTTAAAACAAGATTTGCAGTAAGTAACAGTAGCTGAATACCTATCTGAGCTGGAATGGCGTGCTGCAATATGTTAGGCTCAGCTCCTCAAGCAACATAAACCGGAAAAGCCGAACAGAGAAGATGTGAAATCTCATATTAATATAGATGCGACTTTGTTGTGTGCAAATTAACATTAGAGATAATTTATTTATTGATTCATTCATAAAAAATTGATTTGCATAAAGCGAAGTCGCAGCAATATTAATTCAAGAGTAATGCCCGTTGTTAACATCACAATAACGACACAATAACGACAGCATACCGACGGCAAGATCATGTTAGCATACCGTCATGATGCCGCCACCTTCTCGTCGCATCATTTCATTTTCCCTCTATGCATGTTAGCATACCGTCATGAACCTTTTCACGTCACCATAACGACACTTTTTCAAGTAGGCCCGGGTTCTGCTTTGTCAGCGTGACAACCACGTTACCATACAAACCACTATACCAGGTACAGTGGTTGGCGTGGAAACATATCCAAAAATATGCATTTTCAAGAATGCTTTTTTGCATGCTGTTCATGGTATGGATGCTGGACGATACCACGACGTGATAAGGACATGAAATGACAGCATGCTAACATTGCAGTACAGGACGTGATAGTGTCGGCACGGGATAGGGTCGTTATCATGACAGTATGTTAACACAAAGCAAAGCATAAGTTGTTTAGTTTAGCTTCCACTATAAGTAGTCGGATTGATCTAAACAGTGGGTTTTGGCAAGTTGAATTCTAATTTCTGGAATAGTGCTGGCTACACCGTTAGTAATTCTTGTATGTATCCTGTCCAAGTTAACGTGACTTAAATTTGCATATTATTGGCAAATAGCCTCCTGTAGCCCTGGGTACCCACCACCATCGGGATCCCGTAACGTAAACGAATCCAGAAAATCCAGCAAAGTAATTTAAGTTACCGATGGATATCCATAAGTAGGATTAGCAAAACTTTCCTAATTGCGGGTTTCAATCTGGCGCAAATAAGTTATGCATTAAGGAGCAGTATTGACATCGTTGGTAAGGCCGACCATACAAGGGTTAGATTTCGTGGCGGGTGCAATACGTACGACGGTCTCGGCCGCTGTACCGAACATTTTAAGTAATGTTTAGGAACAAATTCTTGCATTTCTATTAACGTTCTCAACAAAATTCACTATGCATATGCTTCAGTTTTTGATTGCTTACTTGAATGTTATTTTTTTCAATAAAAATTAAATTATTTTGTAAAGTTTTTACTGATTTATAATACCCTAAATATTTCTACAAATTTATAGTTACTGCATTGCTGACTTGCCAATCAGATAAGGTCTAAACATCTTCGAGGTAGCACCAAAATTTAGGCAAAAATCTACCGCTTAAAAAGTAATTATTTAGGCATTAAGATAATCTTTTTTAAGATTTTATTTTAATTTTTTTAAATTATTTTTTGAACAAAGTATATCAATTTCAGTTTTCAGTTTTTATATTCAATTTTGTTTACTGTTTACCCTTTGTTTACTCAAATTTATTTAATAATTGTATTTAGTTTCAAATTTTTTGTTTATTGATTTAAACATATAGCTACTACATTACTGACATGCTAATCAGTATAGGGTAAAGAGTCATCGAGGCAGCATCAAGATTTAAGCAGAAGTCAACCGGTTTTAAGGTAATGAGTTTACTCTTTAAGGTTAATTTACGTTATAAATAATTAATATTTATTACAATATTTATTTTTTAGCAATGCTTTATATTATGTTTACAAAATGCAGGGTTTTAGTTTGAAATTGGGGTTCAAAGTTAAGAAAAGGTTGTTAGCTTTAAGGTTAAATGTTTTAGTTTTTGATTGGTTACATAAATTTAATTGTTTAGTAATACGTTTATACTTATTTACTTGTTCAACGTCCCCTAACGTAATTTTTTTTTACTTAAGTCTGTCAAAGCTGCTTTACTTACAAATACAAGCAAACCTATGACTTTGTATGCGCACGGTGGGTTGGGAGAGCCCATAGGCGGCGAATATGGCATGGTACACACTTACTGAACAGAAAACACGTGTCAAACCGACAACAGCTGACTTGACACGAGTTTCCGCAACACGCGCGCGCACGTCGGCGCAGTTTTTGTCGGTTTGACAAGCGTATTCTGTTCAATAAATGTTAATCATATCATGTTATGTTGAACATATATTTTTAATCTGACCTATTTCCAAAGTCTCGATCAAAGTGGCCAGGAGTTACCAAAATCTGGTGAGCTTCCTCTTCAAAGTTGCCATTTTCAAACCCGGATATCTCCGAATTGCGCAAGAGACCCAACCTACTTCTAACGGTTTCGGGTACTAAAAGACATGCTCTTTCACCCAGTGTAGCGATTTGCCTGGGTCTCTTGCGCAAATCAAAGTTATAAGCAAAAACGTCCAAAAAAGGTCCATTTTTGACGGTTTTTGGTCTCTAACGGCTAAACCGTTACATTTTTTGTGACAAAAGTTTCCCTCATGGTAGCCCACACACCCCCCCATCACATGCGTATAAAATATTTCGCATTTGAGAGGTCAAAAAATGTACCTCCCAAATTTAATATTCGCCGCCTATGGGCTCTCCCAACCCACCGTGATGCGTCAGAGAATATGGGCTAGCATGTTTTAGATAAATTTGATAAAGTATTGCAATAATTTTTATTTGCTCATTATTTTAAATCAACGATAATTATCTTCGATTATCTTCGATCTTCGATTTTTTATTATTTGTCATTGGGACAATGGCATATAAGATACTCAGATATATAGGTCAGTCAGCAGTCAGCCAGTCAGTCAACATTCAAAATAAGAAAGAAAGAACGTGGAAAGAAACGATGTACGAAATATGAAATACGATATTCGAAATACAATGAGCAATATACGATGTTTGAATTACGATACACGAAATACGATATATGCGCGTCCCAATGACACGACTTTGTTTATTGTTTTTATGTTACATCTAGTTTGAATTTTCTGTTTAAGTTAAAGTTTAAGTCCATTACAAAGAAAAGTAAAAGAAATGTTGTAGGTCCAGTGCAAGAAACAATATTTTCAAAAAGAAAATTTCAAAAAGATTGTTCGAAGATTTCAGTTAAATATATCCACTTAATTACAGCGCATGTATCTTCCTACAACTATTGGACTGGACTTCTCAATTGGCAATTAAGATGGCTAGTATCAGCAATTTAACAAGTATGTAGTTTATGTATTTAAAATCATTAACGCATATCAACACAGCAAAAGTCCACCATAATGTAAATGTTTTGGTATTTTTAGGTTTTAATGAAGACCCAAGGCAAGATGAAAAGTGGCGGCTTTTGGAATGTGTTTCAGCTTATGCTGCTGCTAAAAGTATGTGGAAGTCAAAGTTTGAAGCAGACCCTGTTATTCAGTATTTAGACAACGCTGTATTGCGTGTGGCAAAAGATACAGCAAAAATCAACTTGGCCTACGTTGTAGATGAACTTATTCAGTTGTTGTTGAACGATGCAACCTTGGACGATCAAGCTATGTTTGATGGTTTGAGAAAAACAGTGTTTGATTGTAAGTTTTGGCGACTTCCAAAATTAAAAATAAAAAACTATTATTGACAGCAACCGCTAACGGCATATTATTGAAATTGTTTTCAGTTGTGAAGTGAACCAAAAGCAAATTTAGCAACGTTACAAGTAGAAAATTAAAAAATGGCTTAAATGGCTCTTTAGTTGCAATAATAATAAACAAACTTAATTTTTTCACATGAAGGTTGCCAGTCGAAGAACGTTTTCTCGATGATTGACGGGGCAGCGAGCACTTTTAACATTAGTCGAAGAGATGTGGAAACAGGAAGTGCTGCGTGGTTAGCGTTAGACTTGTACGAGGAGTTTGATCGTATTTTGGCGGAACAAAGGAATCCGTTAGAAACCCTTTTCTATGATCCAATTGGAGAGTCTGGTAAGTCGTCATATTAAGGCGTTTTACCGCCAATCCCTATCACAAAAACTTGAATTGCATAACGGCAAAGTTTAAAGGCTAATAAAAGGTAAAAATTATAGGTAAACTTATTTATTTGGAGAATTCTTTCTATTTTCAGGATCCAGAAGGATTGAAAGTTCTGGTGTTACGGTTCGTGTAGCAGATGCCGGCTACTTTAAATCAATCCAAAAATATAGCGAGGAAACCGGTAAAAATCTTGTGCACTTCGTCAAAGAAAGCACAAAAAATTACATTGCCGGTATGGACAGAATCACTGCTATAGGTGACGATGCAACAAAACTGGGTGTCACAATTAAGGCAAAGGTGTCAGTAAGCGTATCTGACATTTTTGGGGCAGAATTGCCAAATGAAGAATCGAAGAAGGTTTTTGAAGAGTTTTACAAAAGACGGGAGGAAGCTAAAGACAGAAAAAACCTAGGATTGGAATGCCGAAAAAATGCAGAAGATGTTATGAAGGACATTTTACGATACAATCATTCAGCAAATGTAGTTTTTGAATTGCATGAGACTTACGAAGGGATTTGTTTTAAATAGTTTGTAATTGAATTTAATAAAGTATAAAGTTGTTTATTTATTTGAAAATTCACTTGTCCAATAATTCAGTTTTCGAATTAAATTATTTTTGTATCGTTAACATTAGAAACGGTCATACTTTATAAAAATTTACTTATGAAAAAACATGAAATAAATGTTATTTGCGTTTTTGTATCCTGTATGTGTATAAATATTGCCGTTTGTTGTATCGTTTATGTTTTTACTACTTCATCCCTATGATTTGAAGTAAAATTATTAATAAAAATGTAAAAATAAATAATTTTTAAACAAATTGAAAGCCTAAACGCAAATCTAAAAGTCAACGTGTTATATACTAAACAAAGCTGATTTAAAAATAGGATCTATTTCAAGGGGAGATGTGTTTATAAAGTGGTAGCATATGGCAGTACTCTGGGAAGTAAAATATCTATAATCTATCCATTCCTACTAGGCAGTCCGCGTCAGCATGGAGAGCCACTGAACGTTTCGGTGCTGTACTACGTCATGCTGCTATTGAGATAGCAAGAAGTAGTGAACTGCCTAGTAAGGCTGAATAGCTTATAGGTAGCATTTGGAAACAGAAGCAGGCCATAGCTTAGGTTAGGTTAAATTACCATCGTAACTAGTCATGTTTCTGTTTAAAGGCTTTCAGGGCGGCAACAAAGTTTTAGCTGTGACGCCCACTTTCTTATGAGTGATGATGCAGGCGTCGGACCTGGTTCGGCCTTAAGCAGAGTTCCTTATTATGTCAGAATCTCCCTTAAATAATTGCGTTTGACGTTTGCGATTTCCTTATATTATTGCAAATCAAACAATTATGGTTTTATTATCATTAGTAAAGGATTGAAGCAGAGTAGAAATAAAGATATTTTGAAAATGACTTTATCGGAATAATCTAGTGGAAACTGTGTCCAAACGAAATAGTCCGAAGTCGTGATCCTGAGTCCTGGAGAAAAGGCGTGCTTGCTACACCTCTTCCAGCGAGAGAATGGGTTGATGAGCTGGAAAGGATCCAGCTTGAGGTTGTAAAGATGGAAGGGTATGTGGTGAAAAGATGAAAGAGTTGAAGGATAGATGAATGACCGATAGGATTTCAAAGTTCGTTTGGTTTAATTTATTCAGCCTTTAGATGAGCTGATAGTATGGCGTAGAGGTAGACGGATCATGACGAGGGCTATGTAGCATTTGGAAACAGAAGCAGGCCATAGGTTAGGTTAAATTACCATTGTAACTAGTCATGTTTCTGTTTAAAGGCTTTCAGGGCGGTAACAAAGTTATAGCAAAAAGCAACTAACCGCAACCTTGTGAAAGGGCGATTATTTTATTATGAAATTAAATATAATTTAGATTCTAAAGCAAGTTTTAGTTTTTAATTTAGGTTTTATAATTTATGTTTTAGCTTTAAGAATTAAATGCTCAAGTAATTGTTTCTAACGTGAATTTGATCATTTAATTCATATAAAAACTGAATTGATTATCAATTATCTGTTTACTGATTTAAAATCTAACATTTTTAAAAAATCTATATACACTAAGGAGCAAACAAACGTAGTATATATGTTGGTCTGCACACTTTTCTTTTTTTAGTTTTCAAACAAAACCTGAAACTGAAACCAAGAAACTAAAGACTAGAAGCTAACTCTTTGGTGGAGCCTGTCATGGTTAATTTTAGTTTTCAAAATTACAAACTAAAAACTGAAAAGAAAAATCTGAAAACTGAAAAGTAAAAAGTTCAGTCAGAAAACTGAAGCAACATTGAAAACCTTAAACTAAAACCAAATAACTAAAGACAAGAATCTAGTTTTTTGATAGAGCCTGTCATGGTATATTTTAGTTTTCAAAATTACATGCTAAAGACTGAAAACTTAAATCTGAATACTAAAACGACATCGTCTACATTGAAACCTACTTTTAATTATTGCCATTTAAATATAAATTTGCAAATAAAAACTAGACATTCAAACTGAATACTAGAAATTAAAACTGAAAACTAGAAATTAAAACTAAAAAAGGAAACTGAAAAAGGAAACTGAAAACTCGAAACCCAAACAGGAAACTGAAAACTAGAAACTGAAATCTAGAAACCCCAACTAGAAACTAAAAACTAGAAACTGAAAACTAGAAGCCGAAATCTAGAAACCCAAATTAAAAAAATTGTGTTAGTATATCATGATTTATGATATATTTTCTAGTTACGAATTGAAAACTGGGAACTGAAATTTAAAGTAATAAATTTAAAACCCGAAACTAAAGGAACATATAACAGCTCCCAAATTATCTCCAAATTTAAATTATCTGATTAAAACCAAGATAGCTTTCAGCATACTAATTATTGATACATTATTATTATACCGTTATCCTATTCCCACTGACGATGTACTAGACAACATGTCAAGGGTCCTGGAGCTGAGCTGTAAAAATTAACACCACCTGGAAGACGTACACAGCGTACATTACACGCGGAGGGGTTGCTCTGATGGTGACGTTCGCATACTATTACGTAAAAACATTTCACCCGGCAAAGGATTATTGTTTTAACATACAAATTGTATAGTACATGACTGCATTTCATAATTCTTCTGTATCTCGCGCAGCGTAGCGCGCGCCAATTTCTAGGATACAGCTAATACATTACTGACTTGCTAATCACATGAGACAGGTCTTCAAAAAAGCAGCATTACAACCGGTTTAAAAGGTAATTTAATTAGTTTTTAGAATTTAAATTTAATTTTTTTATTATTAAAGATTGCTATTGCGTTTACTGTATTTATTAAAATATTTTTTGGAGCAATGTTATAGTTTTGCTTCAAATCGCAAGGTTTTAGTTTTTATTTTTTATATTTAAAATTAGTTTTTGGAATTAGGTTGGCTTTAGCTTTTAGTTCCAAATCTTTCAGTTTTTGTTGTGTATTTGAATTTGATAGTTTAATGCATATAAAAATTGACTTGATCTTCATATATCTATTTACTGATTTCAAATCTGACTATTATAAAAATATATAGCAACTACATTACTGACTTTCTAATTAGATGAGATCTGTCGGTCTTCAAAGCAGCATCTTAACCGGTTTAAAAGGTAATTTAATTAGTTTTTAGAATTTAGATTTTAATTTTTTATTATTAAAGATTGCCATTGCGTTTACTCTATTTATTAAAACTATTTTTGGGGCAATGTTATAGTTTTGCTTCAAATAGCTAAATTTTAGTTATAAGTTTTCAGTTTTAATATTTAAAATTAGTTTTTAGATTAAGGTTGGTTTTAGATTATAGTTTTTAAATGTTTCTGTTTTTGATTGGTTATTTAAATTTGTTTGTTTAATTCTTTTATAAGTGGGATTTTGTAAGTACTTTTTTTACTGATTCAAAATCTAAATTAAAAAAATATATATAGCTACTACATGACTGAATTGCTAATCAGATGAGGTCTGAAGGTCTTCGAGGCAGCACCATTACCGGTTAAAAAGATAATTTAATTAGTTTTTAGAATTTCGATTCGAAATTAATAGTACTATAGATTGGCATTGCGATAACAATATTTAATACAATGTATTTTTGAATAATGTCGTAATAGTGTTTAGAAATTGAAAGGTTTTAGTTTTCAGTTTTCAGTTTTTTAAATTTA
>JAQIWX010000123.1:0-26081 GCA_034696785.1 Lepidocyrtus cyaneus | reverse complement strand
TTGTTTATAAATGATTATATTCCTTCTTCTTCTTCTTTCCACTCGAAACCAGTTTTGAGCTTGGGAGTGACGGCTCCTACTTGGACAACCCATTGCTGAAAAGCCCAAAGAGGGGAAAAGGCGCATCATCAGTTACATCATCGCCAGCAGCAGCAGCGGCGGAAGAAACGGAGGAGACTCTCACGACCAAATCCAGCAATAAAAATAAAAGGAAGAAAAAGAAGAAGAAAAATAGTGAAAACGAAGTAAGGCTGGAAGGAACTCAGGAGGAGCATATTCTTGGTAGTGGTGTCGGTGAAGGTGCCAGTGCAGATGGGAAAGATAGTAAAAAATCATCACAGCCAGTGCGTCAACAAATTAGCAGCAGTTCCACTGAAGTTAAATCAAATAGGGAAGAGAAGAGGAGCGTTGTTGGTGGCGCATCTAAAGACGAAATCGCAGCCGCTAGATTAAACGTGATTAAGAATCATTTACAGGCCATTAGCCAATCTGTCCCGAGCCCGATACCAAGTTCAGCATCAGAATCTACATCCACACCGCAACCTCAACCAGCCCAAGCTACGGACACGGACGTCAGTAGCACTTCCAAAAAATCAGCAAAGAAGAAGAAAAAGTCAAAGGTAAAATCATCAGCGTCATAAAAAAAAATATAAGACCACTCACTCATCTTGTTAGTCAATCTCTCTGTGTAGTTTAAGTTTTAAAGCAAGATATAAAAAGACTTAATTATCCTAATTTATTTATACCTTATTACTTAGTTAATCAAAACTGCATAAAATTATTTTGTGCTACAAAAAAACTTCGCCTTTTGAGTTAGTTTTAATCATCTTTGTTGTGAGTTATCATTATTATCTAAGCAATTGTGAAACACGGTATTAAAGTTGCAAAAATGTTTGTAATCTGACTGGAGAATAAAATAAACTCATCATCATCAACATGTCCAGCGTTTCTAGACCAGTTTGTGTTTCTCGCTGGTATACAAGTGTCTGGCAAAAATTGGCAAATGCATAATATACTGTTTGGCTTACCATGATGAATTAGCTTGGAGATTTCATAATTCTTTTAATCCTAGTTGATATATCATCATCACCAGCTAAGTTCTGTCCTGTTCTCCAAATGGAGGTTTAAATCCCACATCTCACTTCATTATAGAATCACATGCTAGCTATAGCTAACTATAATTAAATAGTGTCAATTAAAATTTGAAGGTGTAATGTAAAAGTTAAGAGGTTTCTGGATTGCTTACAATTGTCAGTTGATAAAAAGTAAGATACCGTTTTCAGTCACTGCGCATTTACATCTCTACATATCGCTGCATCTAAACCCCTTTTTTTATTTTGAAGCCGGTCTTAATTATCAAGTGTGAAAAGTAAGTTAAAGCCGCAGGGATTAAATAATTAGTCTAGGGATTTGCTGATTAGACGCATATCTAGTGATGTATATCGGCAGGAAACAAACTCATTTTCATTCATTCCCTCACGTGTGGAATGCATACTCCATAAGCAAAAAGTAGGCGGACAATGTTTTCTGCAGCGGGTGCAAATCAAATGGCTATACAACTATAGCAGTTTTACTTCATGCCGATGCCGACGCTGTACCACAGAAATAGCTTGGAAACCAACATCTAACTTTATAATTGTTTGCCCGTCAAAATGATTCATGAGCAAAATGTATGCGGTTTGTAATATCATTCAAGTATAATAGACAACAAGCAAATTGAGTGACAAAATAAGTATGACAAAAAAAATCCTTTTAAAAAGAAATCGTCATGTATAGGGCTGCATAGGTAATAGGTGGTCTGGTATGTATTCATATGCGCATGCGGCTTAGCTATAACCTTGGCTTCAGTTCGGGGCGTTTTCAAACCAGAAAATGGTGGAAAGCAGTTTTGTGATGTGTTAAAAACAATTGTTGATGCTACAGCGTTATGGGATGTGGGTGTGTTTGAAGTGCTGTCATAAAAATTAAGGTGATAATTCGACACGCGTTTCCACTGGAAATGGAAAATGTTTTGGTGCTAATTTTGGATATTATGGGATGGATTGGATTTGCATGTTTCATGTGTCCATTGACTCGTTTTCTCTAGTATGTAGTAGAATACTACGGCTTTCCTTTGACGGGCTGATGATGATGGATCTAATTTTACTTACTCAGCGGTTTTGACTAGTTTTGAGGAAGCTAAAAAAAACTTTGCGGTTTCAATATCAGGAATAAAGTTGAAGTCAGTCCGTCCGGCCGTAATTATCTCAATCATTAATCAGGAGTCAAAAGTCAAAAGTTAAATTTATTTCCAATCCATTTGAAAAAATCTTCTTGTTTTTTCAGAGTTTCTCAAGTTGCCCCTGCTTAGTTAGTTGGGGAAATTCCTTTAATTTCTCTGAATTTAAGGCAGCAACCATAAAATTATTATTTTCTCCAGCAAACCAAAAACGCACCGGTTTATTTGATTTAAAATCCAGAGAAACTAACTCAACGACAGAGGAACTTCATGACAATACTTTTTTTTATGCATGTGTCATTATTATTGTGCGGAATGGGAATTTGCTAAATAAAAGTGTCCTCCCAGCATATTTTTTTTTTGTTCCAAGCTCCCACATCCTACATAATAACTTCCTTTGCTCTGGTGCAACTCCAAACACATCACCTCATTCAAAAAAAAAAGAGAAACTGTGCGTGCAGTCGTGACACATTGCCTAATATAGAGATAGGATTTACATTTACCAAAATACCTACTCAAATCGAACATGACTTTCCGCACGTTTCTTTCTTAGAAGTATATGATCCGATCGACATCATATCAGCATCAGCATCATCCCTATCATATCACGAGAGTTGTTGAATGCAAAGAAAGAAAGAAGAAAAGTTTCTCACTTTCATTTTGCATTCCACATGACCAGTTCTTCAAGGAAGTTCAAGAAGCCCAATTCATAAAAAAAACGAATCCTCCAATTCATTTCGGAAATCATCAAAAAGATTTTATTTTCAAGTGCAACAATGGTTCCATTGAGCGTGTTCTTCTTCGGATTGTTCTTCGTTCTGGGGAGGCCCAGCACACTGGAGTCCAGCCCGATTGTATGTCCCTCTTCTTAAAAATTATAGCATCCGAAAATAAAAAAGTTTATAATTATAATAATACCTAATAAAAAATATATGAAGTGACCTTGAAACCGGAAGTCTGGGATCGGATGGTCTAAAATTTAACTAATTTTTCAAATTTTTTTTCTTTAGGAGGAGCTCCCGGACATGTCTTACAACAACACGAATCCGTTGACCTCCCACGTCCTGGACACGGCCAGCGGTCGACCAGCGGAAGCCGTCAAGGTCGTCTTGTACAAGAAGGAGGACGATGTTTGGCGTCGGGTGTCCGAGTCGTAAGGGAATTAAATCTTAATTTCCCTGTTTTAATTATGCATATCTTTTTTTGTGGCTTTCTTTTTGAAAACAAACTCACTTTTGTTCCCTCCCTCCCAGCTTTACAAACGCGGACGGTCGAGTGGGAAACATCATCTCCCCGCCGGAGTTCACCCCAGGCATATACAAACTGTACTTTGACACCCTGTCCTACTACCAGAACCGGGGGGAGAAGACGTTCTATCCATATATCGAGATCATTTTCGAGATTGAGCTACCGGAAGAGCACTACCATGTCCCGATCCTCTTGAGTGCCTACGGATTCTCGACGTATAGGGGGAGCTAAACAGTTATATTTAAAAAAGAAACAGCTCATTCCTCTTTACCCCTTTTACTATTCACGTTTCTACTCCGGTCTCACAAACAATTCATTTCTAATGTTTCCCCCTTACAATTAAATTAAATGTATAATAATAATAATAATCTAATTTGAAACTTGCATTTTTTTTTAGAAAACGAGCAAATAAAAGCAATCAATGAACCGACTTTTGTACTTTTATCGCTAAAACTCTCATTTTTTTTTTTACATGAAATGATTGCGTAAATCTTCATCACAGTCTCATAATGCCCCACTCCAAAACTCAAAATGATTTTCTTTTTGCATTTTCAACACAGTTATTCATTTTTTTCTTCTTTTTTTCAGGTTTGTATTTTTTTTTCATATCAATTTTTATTCATCACTCAAGAGATATTTCATCATCATCCTGATATATATATATTTATTTATATATATTTATTTATAAGATAATATATCATCATCATAATATATATTTGTAATTTTAACATATATATAATAAGGTAGTGACAATATAGTATCATTAATTAATTATAGTACATGTATGTATTTATATATATAATCATCATCATAATTATTTAAGAATCCTTTTTTATTACTATGAGTTCAATTATTTTAGTTATTAGGTTGGTTGAAGAATATCATGATCATCATCATCATTATTTACGGGTAGGATCCATAATATGCATATTTAAATTACTCATATTTCAGTAAACCCTAAAGTTAAATATACAATTTAAATTTATCATCATTTAGTTAAAAATGTAAAGTTTATGCTCTTAACATTTATTTTTTTTTTTAATAAAAAAAAGGAGACGCTTCCCCCCAAACTCAAATTTTATGTTTCAATTCATTGTCCAAAAAATTTGCGTTGTTCCTATTTACTCGATCATCTCTCCATTAGCTAACCTTAAACAGGATTGTATGTATGTAGCAGTAGCAGTTTGTAATTAATTCAATATAAATATGATGATGGCTTCCATTTCTCCTCATCATTTTATATTCCCGTTGTCGGTAAGCTTATTTCTAACCGTGTCGATGATCATACCATTAATTACTTAACATTTAAATTCATCTGTAAATTGCAGAGAGCGGGTTGTGTATTGTATTGTAATGGCTTTGACTTCACTAGAGTAATAATTAAAAGTAGAAATATGTTTTTATCCATCAGGAGCACCTCAGTTTACATTCACAATTACAGTACACAATTTTTATAATTATAATAATAATAATAATAATAATATGCTTGGTTGCTTTGGTTGTTCTTCTTTCCCCTTCCTCTAATAAAAACTTAATTATTATTATTTTTACGTAATTTATTTAACTTTAACTCGTTCCCTTGTTATCATCTGTGTGTGTATGTTTGTTTGTTTGTTTGTTTGTATGTGTTTGTGTGTCTGTGTACAAATGTACAATTTTATATTTAATAATCAAATCATCATCATCATCGAGACGTCGCCTCCCCCTCCAAAAATAAAAAAAAAGGATGACGACGCTGATGATGATGTCACAGTCAATAACTACATTTAGTTTAGCATATTTAAATATAATTAAGATGAGGACTGTTTGATTTTTCTCTCCCTAAAAAAAAGTTGTAATCCTATTTTATAAATAGCTAATTAATTAATTATCTTGTTGTTGTTGTTGAGTGGTAGGCATTAATTAGAGTAGTATAAATAGTTAATAAACTCCAGTTAAAAGTTATTGTATAGTAATTATAGTCGGTGTAATTATATCCCTAGCATAATAATATTATCATATCATTGTATTTTGTAAAAAAAACGCCGTTGAAGCATGATTTCCTTTTCATTGTTTTGTCTTTCTTTCTTGTTTAACCAGGTAAATTACATAACTCCCTTGTTTCTCTCCCTCGCTTGTTTGAAACAAAAAAAAATCCTCCCTCCATTAAGAGCTTGTGTATGCAATAATTACAGAAAAATGGAAACAAAGGTTTCGTGTTAATCATTAATTGTTTTTCTTTTTGTCAGCGAGAAAAAGTTCAAGTCTATTTATGTCAATAATATCTTAGATTTCCTTTACACTAAATTTGTTCAAGATTGTTTTTTAGTTAATTGTTACGTATTAATTAATTAATTATTATATACCTAAGTTGTTTCTCTTTCATGTTAGCTAATAAGCAGTATGTATGCGGTGTTTTTTTTTTGTTCAGCAAAATGACAAAATTGTTTTGATCAAAAGTGATAGTTAATTTTACCGTTTTTACATTTTTTTTAACCTAAAGTTGGATCTCTGCCGCATCAAAAGTTTTTTTTTTTTGGTTAAAAAGATTTTAGCATATAATGATAATGATCAAGTGTAAAGTGTAGTTTTTATTTGGATCCTTGTTAAATTTTTCTCTGGAGGGATATAACAGTTTCTTCTCTCGAAAACATTTTTTTTTTGTTTGGAGTTTTGATTATTTAGACACTTACTTGGCGTTAAAACGTTCCGCATTCTTTTTTCTTCGTTAACTTTAAATTAATTTTCGTTTGTGTTGCTAAACTTTTAAGTGAATAAATAAATGAAGCTTGACCGTTTCTCTTTCCCGATGCCCTTTCCTTTGTTGGGGGAGTGGGGGGGGGGAGGGGCGGGCTTAACCAAACTTTGGTAAGCTTCCGAAATTTTATTTCTCTTTTTATTTTCGTTCAGGTTTTAAAAAAGGCAATAATTTACATAATTTAGTTAAAAAAAAGAGGCTAATGTTTTTTTTAATTTGTATCGATCGATGTTTATTCTCTTTCTCTTTGGTTTCCGGTTTAAAAAATATATCTCAAAGTATAATTGATGATGATGATGATGACGCTATGTTTTTTATAACATGATTTAATTAAGCCTTTGCCTGAAAAAAATGTTCCATAGCTACCACCACACACACCCCTGTCATGAGTCATATGATCATTCTGCTTTCTCTTCTTCGTTAAAAAATAATTCACTGTGCAAGGCAAAGAAGTACCGTTCTAAAAGTAAGTTGGTTGATTATACTTTACGCACAAATATCATCATAATAATAATAATCATTCTTTTCCTGACTTTGTTCTTTGATCCGCTCCAAATATTCCCATATAATTAGTTAGTTACTAATTGAGTGAAATGCGTTCGTGTTTTAACAGAAAAATGAAATGGTTTTGTTGGATTTAAGCAAAAATCTGATGATTTGTTCCTCCGACCACCCACCCGTACCCGGCACCCAAACTTTTAGAAGCTTAGTTAGTTATTCAATATAGTTAGTTAGTTGCATACTCATATTCTACTTTTTACATAGTTGCTCGACGTAAAATTAAGTTACTCGATTATTGTTGATATTTTTTCTTGCTTGTCCTAGACCTATGCGTAAGTAAAATCTGTCGTCGTCGTCGCGAAATAAACTAAATATAATTAGAACTAGGTATATCTTGTTTTTATATCAATCAATCAGTCAATCGATGGCCATTTCTTAGAACGTTAGAAAAACATTGATAATTACTATTAAACATTAAAACGGTAGTCTTCGGTATAAATTATAATTGGCTATGTTGTGTGTACACAGTTGGCTGTATTATTATTATTATTTTTTAAAGTAATTAATATCATTTCAATAATAAAAACGAGAATGGCTATGTTGTTATGATCTCTCCGAGGATAATAATAATAATAATGAAGATTATATAATTAAACTATTTTTTATATAAAAGTTATATTACATAGACGCTTAAGTAAACGTGGATTGTATGTGGAGGTATTGTAAATATCATTTGTTGATTAAAAATTATATTTCCTCACTCACTCTTAATTCAATTATCGTCGGAACTCAATTTGCTCTGGTCTACGCCAGGTAGACTGAACATAAAAAGTAGTTATTATTACGTAATCAAAAAACCGTCTTTTTCTTTTCTGTTATGTACAATGTGTGGGCTAATACCAAAAAAAAATTATACATTTGTTGAAGAAGAAGCAAAATTCAAAACCGTAATGTAATTGTAATTGTAATTAAAAAAACAATCAAGTCAACTCCCGTAGTAAATATTATTACGGAACTATCTTTTTTTTTACAATAAGCATTAATAAGTTAGGTATTGTTATATGCACTCAGATTTATATATTCGTCGTTTCCTGTGTTTTTTTCTTTTTCTTTCACCTCTTTCCCTTCTTGAAAGTTATTTTTTTTAGGAAAATGTTATGTTTTAGCAGAAACAAGGTAATTGTGAATGGAGATGCCAAGTTTGTTTGAAATTGTTAAAGTGGAAACTTGCCTTTTCTACTGATTATCATGTTGAATGACTGCATTGGGCTAGTTGGAAAAAAAGAACGCTTTTCAAGTGTAGAAAAAATTTTTTTATACAAAGTTGAGTTAAATCGTGGAATCATCGTTGAAAAGAAAGTCAGCGTCAAGAGGAGATTTTTAACGACCACCACACAGTAACTAAACTACATAAAATTCGATGGCTGGAAGGATACTGACTGGAGGGATATTAAGATTAGAGAGGAGGAAAGTGTTAGCAATAGTTATTGACTCAGCTTAAATAATTGAAATGTTAATATACGTCCATTTCTGTTTTTTTTCTTCTTTTTCCAAAATAAAACTCTCAGCTTTTCTCAGGTGACTTACATAAATGAGCAGCTCGTAAGTAAGGTTGTGTGGCTATATAAGAAATGAGTTTTGCATGGAAAAGGATCAGATTGATCGTATCATCATCATCATCAGCCAAAATTTCATAAGAACGTTTTCCTAGTCGGATTACACGTGTCCATGAATGGTTTATTATTTGCCTCTGTTTAGAAAAAAGTGGACTGAGCATAGAAAAATCAAACTACTTTTACTCAGGATCAAGACAGTTGGATTTTGTTTACTTGACATCAAAAATCCATTTTTTAATTGCTCATTCTTCTTACTTAGGTAACACTTTGGTACACAAGCCGCAAGCACAAGCTCAGACATGGAATTAGAGAGAGAGAGAGAAAGTGAGAGATATCAATCTAAAGATTAGTCAATCATTTTTATCGAAAGAGAGAAATTATTGGGTTGGACAATTGTTGTTATCATTTTTCCTGTTTTTTTTTATCTTTGGCCAGAGTCAGTAAAAAAAATTTTCACCATTTTTGATTCTAATTGCTCTTATTTTCCCTTTTTGATGTTTTATGGGGAGCGGATGATTGAGAGATAGTTTTGTCATGAATTGGTTGTCATGAGAGAGTCCTCATGTTCCTGTTTTTTTTAAATTTGCAATTGTAAATGTCAAGTCAAACTGGATTTTTGTATTTTTCTGTATGATTCATTGTGATTCTGATTGAAACTAGCATACGAAATTGAATAGGGAAAGTGAAAATAAAAACGGCTTTCCCCCCATCAAAAAAAAATTTTAATAGTTAACTTGTTAGAGAAAGTTGATATTCATATTTCTGTTAGTTGGCACCATCCTTCGTTCAGCTCTACAATAGCCATTCAAGTCAAGTGAAAAGAAAAAAGAGAGAAAGTGGATGCTTTTTTAAGCTTAATTAAGAGAAGGGGAAAGTGAAACCGGACCATTTTTAGCTAACTTTTTTTCATCATCATTCCTTTTCGTTGATAAGTTTATGAGCAGTCATTTTTTTTATATAAAAACCAGGTTGTTTTGTTTACCTCAGCTTTGTTTTGTCTGGATTGGGTTCTGTGTGGTCTAGTTAAAAAAAAACTAATGATTTTTCATTTAATTTTTTAACCTACCCATCACCTACCTACCGGCCACCTTAACCACGGATCATCTTCTTTTTTTGTTAATATTTATCACGGAAACGAAATTGAGACGTTTTTCTTCCTTTTAAAATATACGTATTTGGTATGTACGGGAATTATAATAAGTAGTTTACAAAATATTTTAAATCTGATGATGATAGACATGTTGATAATCTTGCTAACTTACATAATACAACATACAATTAACACTAATTATTTGTAAGTACAGTGGTATATAATATAACGAGCGATGCCAACGGTTTTTGTTTTTTATACAGACGGTATAAATATTATTATCACATGGGTCAACACCTCATTTTCTTCCGAAATGATAACACCAATCTATAGACTAATGTTAACGATGATAATGATGATAATTAAGTATAACTATGATAATGAACGTATAAATAATATTACGTGGATTCTCTCCTCCTCACTTCGTCGGAAGAAAATTGTTTTGTTTGCTGATCCTCATCCATCCTCGCCGACAATCGAAATTACGTAATTGAAAAAGATGCAAAAAGAGTCGGGGAACGAAAACGGCTGCTGAACTTATTGAGGTCCGTTTTTTTTTCATTTTTTTCCTTCGGATCTTTTCACCAAATTGTGGAAAACGGAGCTAACATTTTGTTTTTCAAAACAGTTCAAGTCTATGTTGTAAACTGAGAAGAATAAGTATAATCACAAATGGCAATATTGTAGTTTTTTTTTTAGCAAAATGGTAAAAAGTAGAATTAAGTACGAGTACAACCTAGTCACTATTCAGTATTTAAATGTATACCTACTATATAATTAAGGTAGAAAAATGAACTTTTAGCAACAAGTTTAACAATTTTTTATTTTTGGGATGGAGGGGAGAAAGTGAATTCTCCCTCGTTGGTCAATGTTCCGCTCTTGCTGGGAGTGGTGGTGGTGGTGACGGTGATCAGAAAAATGACAGTGTGTGGCTGACTTTTGGCATGAAATGGAAGGAATCTCAAAACATTTTTTTAAAACGATTTTATGCTAACCATTCCACTCACTCCACTTTCGGTAGGTAGGTAGGTATCCTGTTGCTGCTCTTCTTGTTTCATGGACGATGATGATGATGATGATGATGATGGTGTGAGGTCACAAAACGCTCATAAAAAACAGTTTTTCCCTCTGAGTTCTGGACTAAATCATTTCTGTTTTGGCTGGGCTGGCTACAGTTGTTCCCATTTTGTCGGAAAATAAATCAATCCGTTCCGACGAGGGGCCAATTAAGTAGCAGTTATTTTTGACACATGGAAACAAAAAATATTGTTGTGAAGTTCGGATTTCTTTTTGGACACAAAACGTTTTTTTTCACACTGGAGCATTCCAATAATACAACTTGTTGGTGGTATATTCCTCCTCCCAAAATGCCGCAATCCAAGTTGAGCGCTGCTGATGAGGAGGATGTTGGGCTGCGCTGAAAAAACGGGGTTCCTCCAATTCGTAAAAAACGGGATTGATAACCTCCTGGTTGAAATTAATCTATGGTTTAAGACTTATCCCTCCAAAAACGACAACAAAATAAAAGTAAATAAAATTTAAACTAAAAAAAATCGTTCCTTATTGGGATGATGATGATGAATGAAATCTGGATGAATTTTTTGATTTTGATTTGTGTTTTTTTTTGTATGAAGGAATCATCAGCCATTCAACTGCCACCACCACACCCTCCAAAAGTCTCATCCTTTAAGTTGGATAATTTATATGTATTTTTAAGTTCTGTCTCTACATTTATTTGCCTGTCACATAATTTCTTTTTAAAAAAAAAAAAAAACACAGAGCTGATATAAGAGTTTCCCGGGAAAAAAACAACAACAACAAAACAACCCGTCCATCATTATCAGGGAAACATCATCATCATCATGTTTTTTTTTATATTGGATTGGAGTAACAATTTATTATTTTTTTAAAGTAATTATTATTATTATTCCGTTTTCTTAAACCATAATTTGAGATTATATAGATATATATTTTGATGATCAAGTAAATAGTTTTCACCATTTATGCATGTTACACATCTACTTACTTCTTACATAATAGTAGTGGCATTGTTCATTGTTGAAAACGTAGACAGTATATTTCAGTTTTAAAAATGGGGGCAGCCATTTAACAATCAATCAGTTAGCTAGCCAGCAGCGTTAGCTTTTATTTTTTTAAATTCTCGACCGACTCGAGTGGGAGGAGGAAAGGGGGAGGCTGAAGGAAGTGGAGGGAAGGGATGTTTCCAACTACCAATTCAACAAAAATAAATAAAAGGAAAGAGATTTTAAAGTAGCTACATACATAATATATAGATATATTTTTTTTGCTAACTATCATTAGTTTTTAGTTATGTACTAGTCAGTAAATAAGTTTTTTTAAAATATATAATTAATTAATTAATTATATAACGATTTCACCTTAATTGTTTTTAAGGATTGACGAGATGAGAATAATTGAGATAAAATTATCCTGTAGTAGCGATCATCATCATATAACTAACCGGCGCTTTTTCACCCCCCCCACCCCCAAGTCATAAAAAGTTTCGTAAATAATGTAATGCAATAGTGGCGATAAAATGTAGAAAGAGTAAGTTACATATAATATGTTTATGATACTTTTTTCTTTTCTTCTTCTTCTTCAAATATGTATAGCTTAATTTACATGGTTAATTATATAATTTACTTATGTTAGCCTAGCCTAGCCTACCTACTTATTTAGCTGCATGCCTGCCTGCCTGTAATTTTGTTTTTCTTTTGTGTAAATAATCTGTGGTAAAAGTTTTTTTCAAAGTTTTTTTTTATAGTCTCCCGCTCCTTTTGTTTTACTTTTCACTTCCTTGACAACTTGACAAGTAGCTCAATAATTCAACTGGAGTTTTTTTTAAGCCGATAATAACAATTATTATTTCTTCCTTCCCATTTTGAGAATTCACTTTTTTACATCATCATCTTGATATAATTAATTAATTATGCAAACTCTGATTTTATCTTGTGTCAATGTCAATGTCATTGGTTTTGTGACTGTGTGGATGATTTTTGCTTGGCTCTTATTTCTTCAAAGAGATAAATAGAAAATTTCCTTTTTTGTTTGTTTGTTTGTTTTCGTTTTTGACTAATTTTGCTATACCAGTAGCACCCATGTTTAATGAATATCTCATCATTATGTAATAATAATAATAATAACAATAATAATATATAATTTTTTTTTGATTTGTTTATATAAGAAGTAATAAGTGACTTTGTAGCTGTTTTTTATCTTTGGTATTTAAAAAAATTCTCGCATTTTTTTTTTGTTATAATATCCTCAAGTTTAAAAAGTAGCAATGTTATTATTATTATTATTATTATTAATTATATTGTTTAAGAGTTTTCTTTCGTTTTGAGGAGTAAAATTGTAACAATCATCGTCATCATCATTGATTTCCTTTTTTTCATAGAATTTGGTGGTGGTTGTGGTGTTTGTGGTTTTTTCCTGCTTCTTTCGTTTTGCTTTTGCTTTCTCCTTCTTGCTCCTGTCGGAATTGGATTACGTAATTAACCGTACAAGTTGTTGAAGTAAGAGTGGCGAGCAGATTTGCTTGAGAAGAGTAGAACTAGTTAAAGTAGCGGTAGTGGTAGGAGGAGGCTGATGATGATGATGATGATGAGGAGGAGGAGTGGAACTATCATAATTATTATTACATCGAGTAGTTGTAGTAGTAGTAGCAAGTAGTAGGAGCATCCTTAGCGTCGTCGTAGTCCTAACAATGGTAGTAGTAGTAGTAACTAGAGTAGTTATAGTAGTATCAGATGATGAAGTTGACTCAACAACAGTTCCCCTAGCAGTAGTAGACGTAATTGTAGTAGTAGTAGTAGTAGTAGTAGCAGTAATTCCAGTTACAATAGTAGTAAAAGTCCAAGTACTCAGGAAGATATCGCTCTCTACAAGACAAGACAAAAAAAGAGAAAGTTATTAGCATACAGAGGTAGTTTAAAAAATTCAATTAATTAAGAAGGATATATGACTTAAGACGAAAATAAAATTTAAATCAGGACTGGTAAAAATGGAAGAGAAAAAAATTGACTGTCCACTTTCACCAACTAACCAACTAGGAGAAAGCTATCTGGATTGTGTGGAATGAACGGATTTCCCAAAGAATTTTTTTTTACTTGAGGTGATGATGATGATGATCATGACATGGTTGTAAGTACTTTAGTGGAGTGGAGTAAGTGAAAGTTTTTTTTCGTCAGGATTTATTTAATTGAGTTTAGCTTGTTCCGAGTTAACTTTGCATGTGAAGGACTTTTGTCCCTCCTTTTTTCACCCCGGGAAAAAAAATATGGAGAAACTTTCCCCAAACGAAGGAAAAAAAAGTTTTCTTTTTTTTCTTCAAAGAAGTGAAATAAGTGCATGTACTTATGACTATTATGGGAAAGTAATTCAATTGGCCATGTAAACGCTGGTCCCCCAGAAGTCAGCTGGTCATTGGAAAGGAAGAGAAAGTTGTCAAGGGAGGTTAATACTCCCCTCTTATCCCTGTCTACTGACTCCATCCAAAGGACATGGCATAATAATAATCTCCCCCTCCTGCTTTTACTTTCTTCTCTACGCAGCTTATTGCATGTGCTCATAATTTTGCATATGGTCCTCCCTCAGCCCAATTTTTCTCATAAAAGGAAATATAAGTGGCTTGCCAAAAGCCAGACCAAAGCCATATACTCACACACACATTTCATGTGACAAGAATGACAAGGTTGAAATAAATGTATAAAACAAATATTCCCAGTGAAAGTAAAAATTATTCCCATTTGAAGGAATTATTTATTTTTTATGTCCTTTCACTCCATGCTCATGATGATGATGACGGCGACCCCCAAAGACTTTTACAGATTGATTCAAACACAGCCATAATAACATTTAGTTTGGATGGAGGGACAGGACAAAAACAAAAAAAAAACTATTGCACCAGCCCTCCCATAGAACTAGTCGAACTTACTTCGACCAGCGGAGTCGTCCCACTCCCATATACCATTCCCAAATACCATTCCCAATCCCAACATTAAAAAAAAACAAATAGAGAGAGAGAGAGAGCGCGCAAAAAAATTGCCACTATCGAGAAAAGGGAAAGCTGACGACATATAGCCAGAGAGAGAGGGATCGAGATAATTGTGTAAAACGGCAGCAGTGGCTATTGTTGTGGTATGAAAGAAAAAAATAGACACGGCAAAAGTCTCTCTCTCTCGCCAGTTGGGAGTCCCGTCTTCAGTTTCACTTTACTCCAGTGGAGTTTCCACTCCTCTTATGTATGTTACACTACAGCATGGAAAGAGAGTGATTACATCATCATCCCATGATTACATGTGAAAAACAAGCCACCACCACGAGTTCAAAGAGTGTTCACTGCTCACAAAAGAGTGAAAAGGAGAAAAAAAAATAATATGAGACGGGCTTGGTTCGAGGAAATTTATTTTTTACTTTCTCCCATCCACGTTTTTCCTTGCTTTTTTTCTCCTCAACAGCTCGCTAAAGAAAAAAAAAATATGCTTTCTACTACTCCATCTTGCTTCCCTCTCTCTCTCTCGGCTGCTTTCCCTCTCTTTCTTTCCTTTTTTACCTCAGCAGCTCGATCAATATCAATGCAGCGTTTTCTCCATGGTCTCTGCACCAAAATCTCGGAGTCAACTGGAGCTCCGTCCATATCCCCATCCCCATCATCATCATCATCACCATCCGCACAACATAAAAAGCAAACGTTGCTCTTGCCATGCATGGTATGGTGGATGGAGGGAGACCGGAGTCGAGTAAAAAGCAAGCCATGTTATAAGGGAGAGCAGTGCGAAGTATTTTCTGGAGGAGCCCTTCAAATATCCCTCTCCGTTTTTCCAGCTCAAGAGAGGTTCCCCCTCCATCCATCCCATATGCCTCCTCCATATCATGGCTATACTTTCACTACTTTCTCCCGGTCTACCACATACACAAGGATGCATCCCCCCAAAAAAATAAAAAGAATAAAGAAATGTACTTATGATATAAAAAAAAGAAGTCAGCAGTTTTTCCTCCTTCCTTCCCCTCCCTGTCCTTTCCTCCATATATCCCTCTCCTCCAACAACAAATTGCTCTGCTGTGGGGATTCTTCTACTCCATCCAGCACGTAAAATGTTCCCCAGTCCCTGCTCGTGCTCCTCCTCACTATTATTGGACAGAGTCCTTTTTTTTACTCTGGACTCTTTGCATATGCTTCTTCTGAAGATATATTATGGCTGTGAACAACAAGAACGAATGCACTCTCACTCTCCTCAGCAAACAAACACGGGGCCACTTTCACTCTCGTTCCTCTTCCCATCCTCTGTGTTCTTAAGTTGAGGAGGTGAAGGACAGCAACTAAAACTGGAACTTTGCTTCTACTGCCATTACAGAGCTGGCCTGGTAGCAGCTCCTCTGACTTGGGCTGAGGAAGGGACAAAGGCGGATCCTAATTTTCTTCTTCTTCATCCTCAACGTTCAACATAAGAAATGTTCAGTCAGACCTGAGAGCCCTTTGTAACCTTCCCCATAATTCATCCGTAAATTCACTTTTTTTTTAAATGGACGACAAAACTGGGCAAGTTTTTTTTCTGAATCCGTGACATGTAGCAATTAATTATTATTATTATTAAGCTAAAATTATTGCATCCATCCCCTCAACCTTTTTTTTAACTTTAGCTATTTATGCAATTCAAAAAAAAAATCCGGATTAACGGAAGGATTTAGTCGCCTCCCCCTCCTGCTCCTCCCACACACACAAGCACGTTGTCTACATACATTAGCAACAACAATCCGGCGAAAGAAAAAAAGAGAAAGTTGGTAGTTATGTTATGTATGCCATATCCCATCCCGTTCATCTTCCACTTTCACCATCCAAGCCTGATGATGATGATGATGCTCCATCCGTTCATCCCACACATATTCCCCCTCCCCCCACCACCAGTTTTAAAGTATACCATGAATAGATAAATAAATAGATATAAGAAGAGATGATGATCAAAGTAAGGAAAAAAAGAAGTTGTTTTTGTTTGTTTGTTTGTTGAAAAGAGATGGAGGTACATACGTGAAAGAAAAGGAGAGGAGAGGAGGAAGAGTAGAAGAACAAGTGGTCATACCGTGTGGTCAAACGTCTGTTTCTATACGAGGCGTACAACTATTTCTAGGTTTGGAGGGGTTGGCATTCCCGAGCTTCTTCGTCAACTCCGCCTCGTTCAGCTCTATGATGTCCGAGGAGGACTCGGAAATGGAGCCGGCGTCTGGATTCGAATACCCTGCAACAACAACAACCACAACAACAACATTCAACAACATATTATTCATATCCCTCCAGCCTGTAATGATAACAACAACATGGGCCATTTCACAGAGAGATTCGGAGAAATTTAAAAAAAAAATGAAATGAAAAGTGTTTCCTTTCCCCTCACCTAATGTACCGGGTAGGTAGGGGCAGCTTGTGACGTGGTTGAAGTTTTGCGACTGCATCTCCTCCTGGTCTGTCTCACGATGGTAGAAGTAATTGAAATTGGACACGATGACAGGCACAGGCAAAGCGATTGTCAAGACACCGGCAATGGCACACAATGAGCCGACTATTTTACCCCAGACACCGACCGGCCTGTCTCCATCCCAAGGGGAACGTGCCAAAACAACAATCAACCGCCGAGAAAGTAAGGGAGAAACGAGAACAAGACAAAAAAAATATATATCAGTTAACCTGTTCCTTACTTGGAAGACATTATCATCATCATCATCATCATTGTTAGAAAAAAAACACACACGACATGCTAATCATAATAATAATAATAACGTTTCAACTGGTGAGAAAAAAAACTTGTCACCAAAATAAAAGCATTGTTTTTTCCTTTTGTCAAGCAAAGCGTGTGAGCAAAGCAAAACACAAATAGGTACATACATACAAAATACATAGCTAGAGAAAGTTGTTGAGGGGGAAAGGAGTAGTTGTCTCTACCAAGGTTATAGAAAAATATTTAGACATTTAAGTAGTTTTAAAGCAACATTTAATCTATGTTTCACGATACTGATCAAAAATTTAGTTAAGCTACAAAAATTATTTAAAAAACAAAACTAAACTAAGCTACTTGTTAAACTATCTACTTTCTAATTAATTTTTGCTATTTATATTTAATTTGGTTGAGTCTAGTCTAGCAGTTAGTTAGTTTTTTTTTTAAATTTGTGTGTGAAAATGTTTATTTTTTTTTAAACTCAAGTCATTATTTTTTATAATTTTTTTTGATGCAGGTCAAGTTTATAAATTTTTATTTGTGCTGAGAAATGTCAACAAATTAGTTCGTTTCGTTTTAACTGTTAGTTAAGTTGGCAAAGGGATGAAATGCTGTTAGTATGCATATTAGGTATGGGAGTGAGCAAGATTCATTAGATTAGTAACCAATTAATCCAGGCATTATCATTATCACTACCACAACCACCACCAACCCTCCATGGAAGAGTCACCGAGCGAGCCACCACCACAATTGCATTATGATCCGGTCCCAATAAGTAGCGGATGGGTGACATAAATTTTGGCTAATCGAATTGAATTGAACGGAATTGTAGGAGAAAGTGATGGGGGAGTAAACACGTCGATAAAAATATATCATGGCTTGGCTTTAAGTTCATCCTCCACCACCATATCAAATTGTAATGTGATTAGCTAAACTCCATATTATCCCAGTCAATCTAACTTGAATCAAATCATTTACTTGGGATGCTCTGATGTCAGCCCCGTCATTGTTAGGTAAGTTAAACTGGTTTTCAGAGCTTTCAATCTTATCTACAATTAAATAATTTAGAAGGTGGTGACTGGCGACGACACGCTTGGGTGATAACACCATGAAAGGTGGTGGCTTAAAAAGTGTGAAAAAAATTAGTCCCTCCTTCTTCCGCTCACTTTTATCTACTTAGTTAGTTATGCATCAATAAACTTGTAGCGTTTTATAAACTGGATTCTTTTGTTTTTTATAGAAGAACACACTTCAAGGCTGTCTTATTTGCAGAGAGTGAGTGAAGGAAGCGGAAACAAGTTAACACGGACGGAGGAACAGAGACTGGAAAATTGGGGGGAGGAGTAAACAAGTTTCTGTTCTGGAGTGAAAGAGAAAGAGAGTGAAAGAGTGAGAGAGAGAAAGTGAGACAACTCCACACAGTGACAGTGATATAAGGCGACCAAGTATAGTAACATAAGAGTAAACACACTGTGAATAAATTATGCAGAGTAAGAAAGAGAGAGAAAGAGAGAGGTAACGGAAAACAAAATAAACTTATTTAACAAAAAGGAAAAAAAAAATACAAAAAAAAAACTTTTCTACTTTTCTGCACACGAGCGAGTGATTAGCTGACTTTTGTATGGAAGGGGAGCATATTATTTGTTTCAATAAAAAAGAAAATTAAATTTTCAAGGCAGAGAAAGATAGATAAAGAGAAAGTGAGTTCAACAAAACCAAAATAATAAAGACTGACGATCAGTTAGTTTTAGTATCGTTTTTTTTTCGTGTTACATTTTTAATAAAAAATAAAAAAGAGAAATAAGAGTATAAATTGTTTTGTTTTTTGTAATTTATTATGGATGATCATACGTCATGTCACCGTAGCCCACTGTCGTCATGGTAACGACCGCCCACCAGAATGCATCGGGAATAGACTTGAAGTAAGAATGTTCAGTGCCCGCCTCTGCGAAGTAGACAGCACTTGAAAATAGAACCACACCTGCAACAAGAGGAAAACAGTGAGAGGCAGAGCGGTCGAAATAGTTCATCATATTCATCAACAATCATCAACAATCATCATCATCATCATCATTATTTTCAATCATTAAAAATCATGTTAATGCCATATCATTTGTGTGTGTTTTAACGAAGAAAGGAGAACCGGCTAGTTTCCTAACATGTTTGCCAAACCGGATGCATCTGATATTTTTTTTATCCATATTCCTTCCTTTCCATTTCAATTGTTGACATTCTCAGCATTTCATACAACAATGGAGACTTATTAAATGATTGTATTTTTTCTTCTTCATGTATCTATTTGTTTCTTTCTCGTGAAAGTATGTTTATCGACGGAGTATACGGAGTAATTGCGCAACAATGACAATTATTATGTATAACTATGAATAATATAATATAATATACCATATTTGTTTTACCACAATCCACAAAACAAAATTAATTATCCTTTGACAGAGTGTACCAAGCCATAAGTAATATCAAAATAAGTTCATAATATATCCAAAGCATAAGTACCTAGTTATGTTACCATTTATTTTTTGCACACTGGAATACGTACGATATCTGATTACTGGACAGAGAACCTTTCCGGCTTATGAAAATACCTTTTTTTATGATGAACACAGTTTAAGACACAATATTATTAATTATTAAGGCGGAATAATAATATCACAGTTAAGATAATTAATTGGGAAAATACGATAAAGCTGTTTCGGATTTCACAGATGAAGATCACAAACAGAGAGGAAGATGATGACATGAAGTAACTAATTATCTAATTAATTAGGTAGGTAACGTGGGAACATGAAATGGTACACAGTTTACAAGGTAAAAGGTCTGGCTATGGGCACGACATGGCTTAAAAGAAACAAGTTGGGACACAAAGCCTTAAAGAGACATAGCTATGGATGGACATGGGATTTAAACTTTGTTTTTTTTTAATATATTTTTTTTGTTAAAGGAAAAGGAACAAAAAAAAATGAGTTGTTGAGACATGGACTAATAAACATTGCGGTTTTTTTTTGTTTTTTATCTGGGAGGGAGAAAGGGCAAGACGAAGAAGAAGAAGATGAAGAGACCAAGTCATTTTAGGTGCTGTTTTTTTTTTGTTACCTCATGTCACCATAGCCGACAGTGGTGGTGGTTATGAGTGCCCACCAGAAAGCATCAGGTATGGACCTGAACGTGGAGCCATACTCATGTGCATCACAATGGTACACAATACTCGCGAACAGAACAATCCCTGGAAGAAGAAGAGAGAGAAAGAAAGAGAGAGAGAGAAAGGTACAAGGACGAATGCATAAGTATGTATGTAGTAAGTGACCAAGAAAGAGAGAAAGTAACTTGTGTTAGAGAGAAAGTGAGGAGGAGGAGAAAAAAGGGAAAACAAATTTTCTTGGAATGGAACATGTGGATTTTTTTTTCTACTTTCACATACATGGTTTGGTTTAGTACAAAATTATAGAGGTATATATTTTCTTTTTGTTTTGGAGGGGAAGGTGAAAGCGGGACATATGGAAAGGGTTGGAATAACAATGGAACTGTGGAGAAAGTGGAAACTGTACCTTTTTTTTCAATTTGGATTTGAACTTTTACACTTATCTGGGTTACGAACAAAAAAAAATGTTGTCGTTGTTGTTGTTGTTATATGGGCAGGGTTTTATGGTAATTTACTACTACACAACAAGTCATGCATATTTATTTCTTGCTTTGGAGCAGTTTGAGGAAAACATTTTGATTTCTTTAAAAAAAAAATATTAACTAACTATTACTCTGCACTCATACTCATCCTTGTTTACCAAAGAAATTTTAATTGCCCGTCGTACCCAACAAAAAAATTATTTGAAATTTAAATATTTTTTTTTCTTTAAGTAAGTTGGTATTATTAAGTTTTTTCCCTTCCACCCATTCATTCATTTCTCCTCTCTCAAACGACTGCTGCTGCTGCAGCAGCAGCTTTTAGTTTTCTTTTTTTTTTTGGCGTAATGATGATGGAAGACTTATGGCTTGACCTAGATAACATGTTCTTAAAATGTAGTATGGCATGTGCATAATAAAAAAATACATAATATCATGTGTATGGCCATATGTGTTATGATATAGGTATGATTAAGGTACGTTATATTCTCGTCCTCAGTCATTTCCCTGTAGGGAAGGAAGCCGTATATAAAAGGCATAATGTCCCTCTGTAATGAATTGAGCGCGGAAAACATACACGACATATAACACTACTTATTTATAAGATAGATCCGATAGGTATGTTATAAACTGCTTAGGTATTACCTATTATACTTTCTCCTCTTGGGGGAGAACACAAAAACGGATCACGCAATATGAAAAAACCCTGTTACTGGACAAGTATAGTTTTTTTTTGTATGTTTGATGAAAATCAGGCTGGGCAGTGGCTTTTTTAATAGGTATTTAGAATTTTGATTTTTTTGTGGAAAAGAATGTGCGTCGGCGTGGCCATTTGCTCCTGTTCTGGAAAAGCCTGAGGCAGAGAGCTAAGGTTATCACTTAATATTTTTGTGCCAATTTTAACTGTGTAATTTAATATGCGGATGCTTAACTTACTTACTTACTCGATAGTTTAGATGTTATGTAAATATGCTTAAACGTAACGTAGTCAGTTTTTGAATATATTTTACTTTTATGTTGAGTGGGTGGCTGACTGTTTGTAATAAATGATTGATATCTTTCTTACCAATGAAAAGGAAGAAAATGAGCAATCCAAGTTCTCTCATGGAAGCCTTAAGAGTTCTGCCGAGGATTTGAAGTCCCTTCGAATGTCTGGAGAGCTTGAAAATTCGGAAAACTCTGACTAATCGTATAACTCTGAGAATGGCGAGTGACATGGCTTGGTTGGAGGCGGAGTCTTGTTTCGTCTTGGGGACGATCGGCTCGTTGTCATCCTCGGCGAGGACGGTGGCCAGTGTCAAAAAGTACGGAATGATTGCTATCAAGTCTATGATATTCATAACGTCACGGAAAAATAACAGTTTATTGGGGCAGGAGAGGAACCGGACGATGAGCTCAAAGGAGAACCACACTATACATATCGTCTCGGTGAGAAAGAAGGGATCTGGAACAGAAAGAGAGAGAAAGTTTCAATTTAAGACTAAAGTCATTCATCATTTGGTATGTCGCATGTGTGTCATGTCATGACATCCTACCTGTGAGGTCAGGCACTTCATCTTCTTCGACTAGAGTTGTATTGTTCGTCACTTGGTGCAGCGTGTAGTGTTTAAACTCGGGGAGTGTCTCCAGACAAAAGATAACGATTGACAAGAGGATCACAAAGACCGAGATAATGGCCACGACTCGAGCCTGCTGCGAGCTCTCCGGGTACTCGAACAACAACCAGACTTTCCGCTGGAACAGGTTATCAGGGAGCGGCTTCTCCTCCTCCTTGATGAAACCCTCGTCCTCCCTACAAATCCCCAACAGAGTTTCATCATCCATCAAGTTATGAATTTAGAATTTCATTAAACTGGCCTAACTTTTTTTTTTAATGAAATCCTCACCTGAATTTGTTGGTGGCCAACTCTCCCAGCTCGTAAAATTTGATTTCTTCAGCGAAGACGTCGAGAGGCACATTGACAGGTCGACGTAACCGACCTCCACTTTGGTAGTAATACAGGATGGCATCGAAGCTCGGTCTGTTTCGATCGAAGAAATATTCGTTCCTGAGTGGATCGAAGTACCGGATCCGACGGGCGGGGTCTCCTAGCAGCGTGTCCGGAAACTGGTTCAGGGTCCGCAGCTGCGTTTCGAACCTGAGTCCGCTCACCTACAAATTAGCCCACATCCATACATAAAAAATCCATTTGAATTGGATACGTTCATTTCCCCCATTCATATATTTCCCGACTTTCTCCAAATGTCCCAAACGTTGATTAGCTCATGCGCATGCTCAAAACTTACATTGATAACAACTCGTTCGCAGTCTTGGTGGTTGTGCGGGATGGGCTCAAAGTGACCCGTTCCTGTCAGATGTAACGTCTGCGGAGTTGGCCCTTCATCGTCTTGGCTGCTGAGTTTCGGTAGAGACCTGGACAATGATTGGAGTGAACAAAAAAATAAAACCCAGTTAGAAAAATCCCTCCACTTTCAACTCATCCCTTAATAAAAATTATTTTTTAAATAAAGCTACGACATAAATACATATATTTAATTAAAACAGAACTCAAACCAGCAAAACAAAGCAACGGCATCAGCAGCAAACAGATGATGCCTAGCAAAGAAAAATTTTTTTTCGCAAAATTTCCAGCAATTAATGGAAATGCAAGTCCATTAAGAAAAGGACATAATAATAAACGGACATAAAAAGCAGTTTTACGCATTACTCATTCATATGCCATGAGATGATTGGAGGAAAGAAAAAAAAAACTGATTAAAAACCAAGCGTGATTTGTTGAGACAAAACTCAATACTCTTATATGATAATATGATGATGCTGATGATGACTCATACGATTTAGGTAAAAGATTCAATTTTTTTTTGCAGAAGACCAGACCACCCTCTTATGATTTTTCAACGTATACAATCCACAGCAGCAGCGGCAGAACAACCCAATTTTTTTTCTGGATGATTTCATTTTCATCAAGAAATTTTACACCATTTTTCTTTCTCTTAAATCTACATAGATGGTCATGATGATGATGATGGTGATTGGTCCATCTCATCTCATTTCGATTTTGAAACGCTGGAAATTGGAAGGAGGAAAAAATGGACTTTTTCCTCCTCTCCTTTAACATACTAATATATTATTATTCTTTAGTTTTTCCGCCAGTGTTGAATGACGAATAGTTATGTTCATTTCGGATTCCATTCCATCTTTTTTTTATTACTTTTTTCCCGCATATCTCTTCCTTCTTGGGAGAGTCGAGTGAGTGCCGGCAATAAAGTGAATGAATGGGCATGATCGCGCAGAATGAAAATCATGCATGTTCACGTTTTTTTTTTACTCTCAGAGTCAGAGTCAGAGCTAGTGCCGAACTAATGATAATACTACGGCAGAGGAGGAATAAAAATGGAGAAAAGTGGAGAGAAAAAAACTTCTTCCTTGAAAAAAAATATCATGTAACCTTTTTTCCCTCTGTAATGACAAGGAAAAGAGGGACTAAAAACATCCAAAAAAAAGAGTGAGACTATTTTATTTTTTTTTAGTACGGAATGGGTGATGATAGGTATATGATGAGATCATACCATTTCATATAAGACCAGCACCAGCACGAGCTCCTCCACTATCACTTTTACATTTTACTAGCGGACTCATCATAATATTTTCTGGCCTGCCTTTTTTCTTCTCTCATCGTCATGTCGTCATCTACGTATTAAGGATATATCTAGAGAGATGGCTTGGTGTCGATAAGAAAGAGAGAGAGAAAGAGTTTAGTTCAGTCAGGCTTTTAAAAGAAGATCAGCCAAAGGAATTTCGATGCGGAGTGGATATATATAATTTTTTATATGGCCTGTTTTTATCCTCGTTTGTTAAGATAGCTGCTTCTTGAGCAGGGAGGAAATCCGTAATGGGATTGGATGACGCGAAAAGTATTAAACAGACAGACAGACAGATAGATAACGTGAAGTAAAAAAAAATAAGGATGGCCTAATAGCTTTGGACCGTGTATGCCCAACTTTCACAGATATTTTATGCTCTTCTTCTATTTGTATAAAAAGTGAAAATAATATTTAGAAAGTAGTTACAGAGAATTTGCATAATATAATTATAATATAATACAATATAATATATTTTTTGCATTTTTTTTATTTTTCTAACTAGGGGGAAAAATGATATTGATGATGACTTTACCCAGTGTAGTCCGTCTTGTTGTGCTCAAGCGGACAGGGTAGGATGGGGGAGGAGAGATCCCCGACGGAGAACTTGTTGTAGGAGCGGTTGGTTGCCTTGGACAACGAGTGGGAGGTGAGGGAAGGAGTGAGGGATGGTGACCTAAGACCCAGGGCAGTTGGCTGGTCCAGGCCGTCGGGAGAGAATTGTGAAGGCGCTACCCCCCACTTATCGACAAAGTCTAGGCGAGAAATTTTGACAGATTTTGGGAGTCAAGCCGGAACTCTTCTTCTTCTAACTACGACACACCCCACCACCACCACCGCAACAGCAGCCCAAAATTGCTGGAGGAGCTGGAGAGGGAGGAGGTGGACGATGATGACAAGTCGGATGAAAAACCACGGTGAAATATTTTTTTTTTGTTTTGTTTTGTAAAGATGAGGCCGCAGAGATGGATGATGGTGATGAAGAGGCCTCCACCACCAGCTTCTCCTCCGAACAGAAATAAATATGCAAAACTTTTGATGTTCCGTCCTTTGTTTTTAAATGAGGTTGTTTTCTCTCTCTCCAAATTATTTTTTTTATCCTTCCTGGTTTTTATTTCCGAAATTTGTAAAAAAAAACTGTTGGGTTAGTAATTTTTTTTTCTTGGCAGGATTTTTTTTCCTTGTTAGTTCGTTGTTCCTTTTGTTTTGGTATATAATATTGTTTTTTCTTGAAGACGGCCTCCTTCCTTATTTATTTTTTTTTTGGTAAAGAAATCCAAGTTATTTTTTGTTCTGAATTATTAAGTGAGTTGCGTTTTGATTTGATTTGGTTTGATTTCGTGTCCGCTCTTGTTTCAGGTGGCCACTTGTTCCCAGAAATTGTAAAAAATACTTCAGCAGAAACGGAAGTAGTCTTCAGGCTTGTGCTCCTTTTCTTCTTCTTCTTCTTCTTCTTCTTCTTCTTATTTCTTCTGTGGATTTGTCTTGTTCAAACTAATTATTTATTTTAATTTATGTTTTAACTCTAATTAATTAGCACTATGCATTTCTGTTTAGAAAAAATCCTTAGCTTAGCTTATCAATATTATTATTATTATTATTATTATTATTATTATTATTATTGGACTGTGTTTCGTTTCGTTAAAAACTTTTTTTCTTTACCTAA